>CP137676.1:29998938-30032663 GCA_037976565.1 Mesocentrotus franciscanus | reverse complement strand
TGTCTATCATGCTTAGATCCATGGGTACATGCACGTTCTTTCTCCGGCTCGGTGTACAAATGTCAGAAGTAAAGACATAAGTCAGGAGAAAAAATGTCAGTTTATTTGCTGTGAGAGATCATGCGCAAACTCTGAAATTGACAAATTCATGAGCAACATATCAGAAACATAGTTTACTGTACAATTTCATAGAATCATGAGACTGCTTGTATACATGATAATATTGTTTGAAGGATATTCCAACATTTGGTGCGGGATTTATAAAATGTGTGCTGGCATACACTGTATTCCAGCAGGTACATATTCGTACAAGTCACCACGAATTTGGCAGGAAAAAAGGTTTTAATTTGAGGACTTAAACTGTATTTCTCTCGTTTAAACCAACAAATAGAATAATTTCTGCCTTTCGAAACGTACTGCATAAAGTCGACACATTACAAAAACCTGGCTAGATATGTCTCAACGTTTACTACGGTACATGTAGGCCTAGCTACTACCGGTATCTGACATTCTTCAAGTGAAGCTTTGATATTGTTTGTTAAACTTTTGTAATAAAGTATTGATGAGGGGGGAAAAGCATCTGTGTCTTTTTCTTAATATTTTCTTGTCATAACAGTGGAATTTCTGTGCGATCTTTATAACTGATTCCCTGTTTTATCTCATTCAATCTTAATATTCTATGTACTTACTTCCTCAAAACCAAATAAACATCAAAACATCAACCAACTGAGAAAATCGAAACAAATGTTAGAAATTCATATATGAAAACCTGATCACAAAATATAAGTTTCAATTTTTTCCACATTGTACATCCTCAGGACATGTACAATTAAGTACAATACACCACAGTGACAGTCATTTATAAAATATACATTATGATATGGAAGAAGGGAATATAATAGACTAGCCCAGTAGCTTACATCTTGAAATTTTGTGTGATAAAGTGCTTAGATATTATGACGGCACTAATTCCCCTCCCCTACATTTATTTGTACCTCTCACATTTTACATCTGACATTATTACCTTGACATTTTTACCTCTGACATTTTATTTTAAACCTGGCACCGTCTCTCCATAAATGAAATTCTAGTCATCCATTGTATAAGGGTTTTCACGGGTGCGGGGGTATAATTGTCCACTGGGGTTATTTTCCGGGAGTAGTTTTCCTCTGGGTGGTTGTCCTCGGGGGATTCTGGGGGGATTGTCAAGGGGGTGATTGTCCTGATACGGCTTGTAGGGTATCACAGCAGTGAAAAAGTACAAGGTTAGTCAGGGTTATGGATAACCTTGCACTTGTGTCAGAAGCCATGTATGTAGTTTAATACACATGTACTATGTAGGACACTGGAGCTGACATTAACCACACCCGGAACCATACACATGTAATTGAAATGAGCCATGACAAAGAGACTATAGATATGACAGAGGCTGAAAGTTCCATCTGACCAAGGGTCCATAAAAAGTGTCTGGTATGGGTTCCCTTGTGGCCATAACTACAGTGGATTTAACTGACGATTTTTGCCACAATCTGGCAATAAGTTTGTCCCTAGTTTTCTTTTTCTCGGCTTTATGTCTTGATTAAGAAATCAACAACATCACTGGAACTAGGCCTATATCTTGTTCTCCTACACTATAAAAATAATATTGAAAAATGAAAATCAATGTTAAACTAAATAAATATAAGGACTTACCTGTCAGGTTTTCGTGAAGCTGCTGAGCATGATGAGACGGCCAATCACACTTGGAATGCACAGCCGTAACCTCCCCTCACTATGCCATATGACGCACTTCAGTCTCTGTACAAGACGGTCAGTGGAGCCAGACGTAGTCTATTCTCAGAAGAACATCCGTCAATATGTCTATGCTTCTATGCACCCTGATAATACAAATACAGACAATGGGACATGTATGATGTGCCAATCTTTCGAGGTTTATACTGTGCAATGAGAATAAGGGAGACCTAAGATTTTAGACATTTTTAAAGATTCTTGTATTATTATTGGATTCAAATTGGGATGAAATTTACATCAATCTACTGCAAAATCAATATTCTGCATTAATTTTTAGTCTACGTGTAAACTTTGGCCTATACCCTTCACAACTAAGTAATAAATGTCATTTTAAACTACTAGAACAACTCAGGACCTAATCTAATGACATGGTTGATTTGGTTGAACAAAATCATACACTGTACACATGCATCAATAATCCACTTCAAAATAGATCTATGCCTTATTGAAATTTGTGAGTCATAACTTCAACTTCTGAATAAACATGTACAATCAGGGGTGGCGATTTCTTTTCATGACCGGGGGGACGACATGCGAGGGACGAGGAGCATATAGCGAACGAGAGGCGAAGGTGGCGGAAATTACTACCCCTCACAGGTTTTGAAGTTTTGTTGTATTACAAAAATTACATTCCTTAGCAAAACCATAGTATAAAAACAAGCAATATACTTTTTCAAACTGCACTTTTATTTTCTACAATATGCATGTGTACATTTTGAAGGATAGTATGCGAGGACCGTAGCAACCGAGTGAGAAGATTTTGCATTTGTATTTGTCTAAACGCTGCTCTCTTGGGCCCTCCAGAGCCTAAAAGTGTGTTGCAGTCTTTAGTCAGTGTTTAATTGTTATACATTTTTTTGGGGGAATTTTTTAAATTTTCTGGGAGGACGATTCCCCCTAAAAATTTGGGGTGTCCCCGGGATCGCGCCCTGTGTACAATCCTGGGCGGGCTGTACTCTGAAATGTTATCTAATTCAGCATTTTCAACCTCTTTTAGGTCATGCACAGCAACCTTTACGAAACAATTTTTTTTGTGTAACCCCAATCTCAAATTCAATTACAGAAGAATCATTTTGCATCACTCTGACACTGGAGGAGGGGAGTTGGCTCAGTTGGTAAATCCTCTGCCTGTCAAACCAAAGATCGTAATTTTGATTCCAACAAGGCGGATGACTGAAGTCCGCCTTGTGTGTTAACGTGCCACTCCTGTTTCTCCCCCACTCCGGGAGGGACCGCATTCATGTTCCCAAAATCTACGGTAAAGGGTACTTTTCATGCAACAAAGTCTGGCTCGTAATACACAACATATCGGCCCGTATTGACTTTACACACCGGACTTAGGGGGTGCTTTCAAAGGGAGGAACATGCATACGCGCACCCTAAATAACACTGAGTGGGGGGTCACAACCTTTGCATGGTAAGAACCCACTGTACTATTTGTATAAGAGTAGGGAAAACCCGGTGTAGTGGTCCACCTGCACACCCCAATCAGTTACACTGGGAGGAGAGGCCCAAGAGCAAGGGTTACAGTGATTCAGTTCGCTTTTCGCCTTTCAGGCACAGGTGACGCTAATAGGCCTACTTAATAATAATAATAAATTTTACTTAATAAATAACACACTACATAAAATACAGAATTAAGTGTGCATGCACCTGGCTCCTGAATACTTTAATACAAAAATCATAAATACCTGGACAGTTGATTTCAAACAGTAATTCAAAGAAGTTCACATACAGTGTTTTATAAATCTTTGAATGCCATTGGCATGGAGAGGGTCACATTGGCTTAGCCAGACATGCAATGAACAAGTACACCTGCAAATGTACATACAAAATGAATGAGCAGTAAAGTGGCTTATGTCATGAGAATGCCTTAATTGTGCAGCATAACACCACCCCAGGTAAAGGAAAGGAGTTCAGTGTAAGTGTTTAACTAAAATGTAGCTTGAATATGTCTATGTCCCCTGGTTCTGCCTGGTGCTGGTCTAATTGACCTAAACTTATATTAGAAAAAGGCAAAGCTTCACACTTCAGTCTCTAATATCGATTGTTGGCGCTAATCAAGGGCGTCAATCCGAGCTTGAGCATGGGGGGCAATTCGTGAACAAATATTCAGGGGCAAATCAGCGGGGGTAAGGAGAACACATTTTTTAACGTTTTCTTTAGTAGTTCCTGGTGGTGCCCGTTCTTTTCTGACAAAACATGGGGGGACATTTAATATGATGTCCCCCGGATTGAAAAATCGGGGGTGGGACATGTCCCCCTTGGATTGACGCTAATGAACTATTGCCAAGTTTTGCCCCACCATATAGGTGCATGTGCAACCGTGTGCTTCATTCCATCATGCACATGCATGTATTCGTTTCTCATTCCCACTCCTTATACTGTACACACAATTTGCATGTGATGGAATGAAGCAAGCCGGTGCGAAAGTACATCATTATAGTGCCGATAATTTTTATAGTAGTCTATATAGACCCTTTTAATGAAAATTAGATCTCGACCTATTTGCTTTCAAATTTAGAGTCTTAATCATTGTTTTCTAAATCAAACCAAGACCAGAAAGACTGGGGCGCGGAGACAAAACTTTATGTGTCGGATTGTGACAAAAGTCAGCCATTATCCACATCCCCCAGTTGTGTGTAGCTACAAACAGTACCGTCTGTGTACGGAAAAGGAGTCAGTTTTATTAAAGAATTCCCATACCAGATGGCTATTTCTGTTTATGCCTGGTCCTATAGCGGGTGCCACCACCCCGGCGCCCCTTTCTCAGCTCCCATTACAAATTAACAATAACAAATATGATTACATACAGTGACAGCGAGTAGATCTATCATCAATTAACATTAAATTAGGCTGTAGATCTACTGCATGTAGACAGTGATTTTTCTACATTCCAGACATAGAATTAGATCAAACAGATTTTAAAGAAACTCACGTTATATCCTGTGTAAGGCTGAGATATTGTCGTCTATACTGCACTGCTTCTCGCAGGTACCGTGAGTGGATCTACCACAGTTCGTTTACATGCAGCAGCCGCGCCGGGCTCAGCCGGGTCAGGCCTCACAATCTCCGTTGCTCTCACTGTGAGCTAGAGCAACCTCCCTATTAAGCCCTGCATGCAGGTTTCCTGGGGCTTTCGCTAGCCGGAATTCCGGAATTTCGCAGGTCTTGATGGCATGCATGCAACGTGGGCAATGCATGCGCGCGTATACCTACGCGGGAGCAGCCTTGTGTACACGGAGAATACGATTGCCAACCTCCCTGGATTATCCTGGGAGTATCCAGCAACTAATGACCAATAGACGCATTGGAGAAGGAAAATCCAGGGAGAGTGCACTGCGATCTCCCTGGATTAACCATTGGAGAGTTTGTGGATCAGGTGATATTTTTTGACATGCCAAAAATTGTCGTGTAGGAAGCCAGATCGATACCGATCAAGGTAGATCGACCCCGATCAAGGTAGACCGACCCCGATCACCCTTGCCGACCGAGCCCGACCAGGCCAAAATAGCTTGATCAGGCTCGGTCGGGTTGGTTTGATCGGCAGTGGGAACCCACCATAAGGGGCAGGGGCGGATCCAGCCGGCGGCAAGGGAGGGGGCCTAAAAAGGGGCCCACTTCGTGCGAAAATTTGAAAATCGTGCCGGTCGATTTTTCGCTCAGTGGGGGGTAGTGAGCAAAAAAAAAGATTGGCACCCGAAAAAAAATTTCCCCTCCGGGCCCCCCCTGGATCCGCCACTGATAAGGGGATACAAAGTCACCATATCAGTTTAGAGGAAACCAAATTGACGATAAGTACCTCATTTTCTAAGTTCTCCAAGGGATATTATGATCGTGTGAGATCGCGATATCTCCAGAACTCTACTTAGTTAAAATTACCAGTTTCGCCCATTCATATTCTAAATTTCATGTTTCCCTTAAATGATCTGAATAGCATTCTGAGAACATCAGATGTCATGGATTCCTAAACATCACATTCTCGTACATTTTTATTTTTAAATGCGCGTAAACTTCGCACACCTCATAAAGAAAATGCACGTATGTGTGCTATACTGTTATGTAGGAGACGTTGGGGCTAACAATGCAGTTCCGTAACGGGAGCTTTGGACAATATATCTGCACAATACAAATAGAATCTTCACCCTTGCATATCACCTACCGCAGTCTATATAGCGAGTCCGAGTCAGAGAACACAATCAATGACGTGTCTGTGTCTCATATACCAGTAGGGATTCGGGCTAACTCGGCACAAGGGACAACTCGGTCTCAGCCGAAGAGCTTCTTCTTCCAGTGCTCTTATCGGAGATCTGCTGTTGTAATCGTCACAAACATTCATGAGAGAGAGAAAGAGACGAGAGAGAGAGAGAAAGAAAGAGAGTGGGAGAGAGAGGGAGAGGAGAGAGAGAAAGGGAGTGTGTGTGTGGGGGGGGACGCATGTTACAGACAATATGAATTTTGTGGAGGATTAGTAAGGTTTACCAAAGAAGTTTGACTGAGAACTGAGAAGCAGAGTTTTCGAGGTGCATGAATACAGTTTTTTTAGAACAAAATGTTCAAGATTGTGTGATAGGAAGCTGTAAAATAGTTACCATGGCAAAAAGCTAATATTGAACAAGAGGTGAAATCGTGCAAAACGTGAACATTTAGGTATCTAGATATTTGTGCGGTAGCTGGCACTTTAACTCTTGAAACCTTATTGTCGAGCAATGCCGAGTTAGCTCAACCCCTGTCAATAGATTACTGTGATATCATTTGTCCGCATGTCGGTCAGACATACTGAAAACACATTCATTGGACATTGATCCATGTTATTTAATCAATTTCTTTGCCATTGCCTACAGATTTTCGTTTGTTTGTTGGATTTAGAACAGTGAAGGAGACGGCCGCGACCAGCCACTTTTATTTCGCTTTCAAGGATAAACAAAACGAATTTCCGGGTCTGCCATGTGTATTGGAAACGCATTAAATGAACATGCTATGTTATTTCAGGCCGATCGGTTTCACACAATCACTCCCTTCAAATCGAAGGTAATCATATTTGGATTTGCTGGATACATTTGCTGGATACATTAACGCATTGATCAATCACGAACCGTCTATTCCTACTACGCATTCAAGGGCAATCGTGAAATATGACTACTGCTTGCATTGAATAACCCGTGTACTCCACTGAGAAATATCTAACAGAATGAAATCCTAAGCACCGATGGCAACATTGTATCACGATGAAGCTTTGGGACAGTTTATCGGTTATACTTGTCGTCATCGACGTCCTATCTACGGTAAGGGGTGCTAACATTGTCGTAACACTACTCATACCGGCGCCAAGTAGCCATGTCAACGGTTTGTCAACCATAGCAGGAGCCCTAACCAGACGTGGTCACAATGTCACCATCGTAACAAGTTCCTCTGAAGGAACAAAAGGGTTCCAGGCAGACACCTACAACAGGTCTATCCAGTACAAGTTCGAGTATCCTCAAGACCTGCCACCGATAGAGGAACTTGAAAGAGAGTTTCTTGATCTTGCGTTCGAGTCAAGTCTGACGAAACAAGCTGGAGTGATTAGGATGATTTTCACTGTGATGCGGCATGGTTGTCAATGTCTCTTTGATGACTCCCCTGATAGCAGACTGACGTCTTAAAGACGTCATAAATTGGTCGTAAAGTGGTAAACACGTCGTACGTCGTATGGACGACGTCATAACGACGTCATTATGTCGTCTTCAAAAGACTATTTTTTCCAAGATAATTTGTGTCGTATTGACGACGTCATTACGACGTCGTTATGACGTCTTTAAAAAACTATTTTTCCAAGATAATTTTTGTCGCATTGACGACGTCATTACGACGTCATTATGGCGTCTTCAAAAGACTATTTTTTCCAATACAATTTGTGTCGTATTGACGACGTCATTACGACGTCGTTATGACGTCTTTAAAAAAACTATTTTTTCAAGATAATTTTTGTCGTATTGACGACGTCATTACGACAACATTTTGACGTCTTTAAAAGACTATATTTTCCAAGATAATTTTTGTCGTATTGACGACGTCATTATGACGACTTAAAAGACTATTTTTCTAAGATAATTTTTGTCGTATTTACGACGTCATTAGGACGTCATTATGACGTCTTTAAAGATTAATTTTTCCAAGATAATTTTTGTCGTATTGACGACGTCATTATGACGACTTTAAAGACTATTTTTCCAAGATAATTTTTGTCGTATTGACGACGTCATTACGACAACATTATGACGTCTTTAAAGACTATTTTTCCAATAAAATTGATGTCGTAATGACGACGTTATTACGAAGTCATTATGACGTCTTTAAATGACTACTTTTTCCAAGATAATTTTTGTCATATTGACGACGTCATTACGACAACATTTTGACGTATTTAAAAGACTATTTTTTGCTAATATAATTTTTGTCGTATAGACGACGTAATTATGACGGCTTGCGAAGACTATTATTTGTCATTAATTTTTGTCGTATGGACGACGTTAATTTGATGTCATTATGACGTCTTTAAAAGGCTATTCTTTCCAATGAATTTTTTGTCGTATGGACGACGTAATTATGACGTCTTTCGAAGAATATTAATTGTCATTAATTTTTGTTGTATGGACGACGTTATTATGACGTCTTTAAAAGTCTATTTTCTTCCGTAATAATTTTTGTCGTGTGGACGATGTCATATGACGTCTTTCAAAGACTATAATTTGCAATTATTTTTGTCGTATGGACGACGTTATTACGTCATTTGACGTCTTTATAAAAAAAAAGAGAACAGTAGAAACCAAAAGAAACCATTAGGATCAAATATGAGCATTTGTCACTGAGTAAATAGGGCAATTATCAGAGGTGAAAATGGGGAACTTCTTTGCCCCCAATCATTAGTCATTATCAGATTGTGCACCATCTTGACATGCAAAGGTCTGCAATATCGATCAAGACTAAACATGCTCTAATCTCGCTATTTGAAAAAGGCTGTGTGTGTGATACTCAAGGCCGTAGGCCTACACAATACATTACAATGTGTATATGTACTGTATATATAGTATGCATTGGGAGCTGATCGGAGTGTAAATGGCCGTTATACAGCTGCCATATTGTACAGTGCAGTACTCTGTTTTCCCCTGCTAATCTACAGTATGGGTAAGTCTTAGAATTACCTAATTTATTTACAAAATGTACATAAATCTATAGTTACTGTTTTCTGTTCTGAAAAGTTGACATGCATGTTTAATATGTATGTCTAATGATTGTGAGCTCGGACTTTCAACACCTGCTGACAAAAGTAGTCCCGTGTACTGATAATTGTGTCATAATGCAGGCAGCTTGGTGCTGTATGTACTACGTCCATGCTGTTCCCTTCTATGTATTTTTATGTAACATCTTGATCCTGTTGATGGGATGCATGGTTGGGGCATCATTTGAAGCAAAGTTTATTCATTTGCCTACACATGACTTTAAATTTTAATGGGAAATCCAACCTGAATATACAACTAGATCTAGTCTACTCTCAAACTAAAAGAAAGTAGAAAAATAAGAGAAGCAAACTGATGAAAGTTTCAATAAAATCTCACTAGGTCTAGAGTAGAGGAGGCAGTTTTCGGCCACTAACGGCAAAATCCTATTTTTGGACTCTTTACTTCCTATTTATTATCATTTTTTGTTCAAATCATAAAGATAATATTATTATTATTCAAACAAACAAAGAATCCCAGAAAAAAATCATGAACTGCCATGGCAATATTGATTTTCATTTTCACTGTTTCGGCGGTAGTTTTCGGCCTAGCGAGGCAGTTTTCGGCCGCATGTACAAAGTCAATAGGGAGCGCGCCGTGCGTTCGCCCGCTGATCTATAGCGCGTGCGGCCAGAGCACGTAATCCCCCGCATGGCCGAAAACTACACCTGCGGGTGCGGTAATCAGAAATTGGAATCTAAACTATACAGAGATACGGCGCTATAGTATCTGACTGATAGGATAACATACATGCGGTGAGAAACTTTTGAGCTTGCGATGATCAAAAAATCCGACTCTAAATCTGAAAAATACTTGAAATACAGCTCATTTTATTGGACCCATATTCCTTACAGACACGCGTAAGATATTCCATTTTTCAGATTCGGGTAGCGGGACCGCCGATTACATCGCTAAAATGTGATATTTAAGGATATATTTTCCATTGCAAATGTGGTTCTCCAGTGACTTTGCCATGTTATTGTATGTGTGTGATATGTGATATGCTGTTATGCAATGTATTTTAAAGGGATTTTACCATGCATCCATGGGACCGGCCGAAAACTGCCGCCGGCCGAAAACTCCCTCCTCTACTCTAGGTCTAGATATTCTGATTAGTCTGATTTGGGTAGGGTCGGCTCCTCTCTTTAGACTTAGAAACAGAAGCCGACCATAGGGTCTGCTCTGCAAACAATTCTGGGCGCTAGTGTAATTGATGTAGAGGTGTCGTGGTCGAGTGGACACGTCGCGGACTGTCGATCACAACTGGTCCGCGGTTCGAGTCCCGCCCGCACTAATGTCCTTTGGCAAGACATTGATCTACATTTGCCACACTCCACCCAGGTGAAGTAAATGGGGACCTGGGCCCCGTCTTACAAAGAGTTACGATTGATCCAAATCAATCGTAAGTCCTCCAATCAATCGCAAGTTTGCATTCTCCTATCTCTTATGTACATGCGATTGATATCAATCGCAAATAAGTTACGATTGATATCAACTCTTTGTAATACGGGGCCCTGGTAGGAATTCATTCTTGAAATGCAGAGCACGTGACAGCTGCTCTGCTAAAGCCAGGGTAATTATGTTGCATTATTGTAGAGCGCTTACTAAGTAACTTAGAGACTTCTGATAAAGTAAGTGTTAGGCGCTATATAAGCAAATATAATTATTATTATTAGTGTAGTTTCGTATCCATTTTTTTAAAACCCTAACCCTAACGGCGTGGAGATACCCTACTAAAACATAACCCAAAATCAACTAAATCTTCATCAATTGTTCAAATAATGGTCATGATTTAAAGGTACTATGTCCCATTTGCAGGCCAAAAAAATGAAAAGGTTAAATTCCAACGGCATTTGAAAGACAATACTAATTTAGAACTTCCCTAAAAAGGGGCTTGAAAATGTCTTTAAGTGGGAAAATAACGACTATTAGTTGTCGAATCGACTTAGGAGCTATAGAGCCAGTAAGTAATAGTCTGATTTTTCAGACCATTGTACCGAATGGTCGTACGTTTTATGCTGCGCAAAGATTCAATCAGTTTAATTTTGGCCATTACAAGAAGTGGGTTATTGATGTAGACAAATGCTCATGTACCCTTTACAGCTCATTTTATGTATGTTATTACCAAAGATGAAAAAGCCAGTCAGTCACTCAATAGTGTCTGACAGTGAAGTCTAGCAAGTAAACGGGTTTCCTTGCATAATTTGAATATTAGGACACTGCTAACGTTTAAATTTCACAGATAGGCCATACATGACATATTCATAATTCCTGCAAAGTTCTACAGAATTTGATGTTGGCTGCAAAAGGGACATAGTATCTTTAAAAGTAGTTATGTTTCTTACCCCTTTCGTGTCAATTTTCTTATCTTTTTTTGGATTATTTTTCCTAAAAATGAAGGCTTAAAATATACACTTTCTCACGTGATTCACGGCAAACTGCTGCACAATACAATGGCATACCGTCCGCCTACCGTACGCCTGCCTCCCATCTGCTGTGAGTAATGTCAGTTTTGAGAATTTAGTGCTTTATTATTTTAAAAATAAAAAGAATTGGTTATTTGCGCAGCTAAATGATTTGAGTTAATTGCAATTTTTATAAGACTGGGCCCAGATGTCTGGAAATTGAGCTTTGTGAGTGCGATGCGCAGAGGAATAAAGCATTGTGACTTGTGTCACATACATATAACCTTAAACAAGTCGTTTCTACAGAGTTTAGTCTTTAGACAGCAAATGTATCAGAAAAAAACTTCACCTTTGAAGACGTGCACAAATTTGTGTTACCATAAATTGTTTTAATGGTATAAATTCTAATCAATTCATGGTGTGTTCCTATAGGCTACCGTAAACACAAGCCTTTATCTGGAAATAATCGGTTACACCGTAAATGGTAAACAAAATTCTTTCCCCACAGGCTGTACAAAGAAGTTTGTAGTAGGCCTATACATGTGTTGCACATGCATACATTATCAACCATTCATTTTGTTTTAACTTATTTATTTTCTCATTAATTGTAGGCATCTTTTAACATCTTTCGTCAAAGCAGTGGATTCAAAGCACATTGTGGCCACTGGCCACAATAGATTGGATTGATGTGAGACGTACCATGCAGAAAATGCTACTTTCTCTCAGCCTTCTGGATGTTCCTTAAGGATCAGCAGCCTCATGAAAAAGTCGAAGCCATTATCGGTAAATGTGTACATGTACTTGTATTATTTTTGTACATTTTTGTCATATTGTGCATGATCACCGACTAATTAGACACTACAGAATTGATCATTTCACTCGAAGGCGTATTTTTCCTTACCGGTAGTTTCAAATATACAGTCAAACCTGTCTATAGCGACCGCCCAAGGGAAACACAAAAGTGGTCTTTGTAGACAGGTGGTCTTTGTAGACAGGTTCCTTTAGTACATTTTTCAATGAGAAACCATTTTCAAGGGAAACAAAAATGTGGTCCTTGTAGACAGGTGGTCACTAAAGCAGGTTTGACTATATATACCGGTATATATAATTCAATTAATTTCAGATCACTAAAACCTGCAGGTATGTTGCAATAACCGACCATATTTTGCGAGTTTCAAACATTTTTATTTCCCCTTCAGCATAGGTCAAGGAGCTTTTATTCTACCCTCATCAGCAAACTAGAATTGTATTGATAATTTACAAAAACAATCCTGAATCACGTTTTGCATTGCCAACAAAAGTTTAAAATCCAAAGGTGTGTTTACATTATGTTTGTGAGCAATGAGAAATTATTTCTGATAAATCTTACCAAGCAGTAATTTTCTGGCAGAATTCATTATTTAATTAATTGTTTACATTTCAGTTTTAAAATATATAACAGTTTTTTCTTAATTGTATTCCTTTCTTTTTGCTTTCTTCATCCATTAGAATTCTTTGCGCCTATGTACCCGGGATCTGAAAGCAGTGCATAATACAGGAGATTCCACCCAAAAGCTAAACCGTGAGTCCAAGCTGAAGAGGAATATTTCCAAAATGATGTCTACACTCACCCGATAGCATAACTGCAAGAAATATTTCAGGTTATTTTTCCCTCCATTGATTATAGAGAGAGATTGGGGGAGGGGATGGGGAGGGGTGAGGTGTAGCCACAAACCTGAATGGCAAAGCTGTAGAACTGAATCATGTCACTTGCAATTTTAACGAATTACAGGGTTTACAAACTGACATAATGATTTGGGTAAAAAAATCAGTATTTTGCGTATATTTGTAATTACTATTTATGAAGTTGACCTGTTTCATATACTTATGTCGTACACTTGATATGCTCTGTCTCATGCTCACCCCCCACCCCTTTGTATCGGTTCCTAAAACCTGTGTATGATATAAGTTGGTAATAGAGAAAATTGAGTGAGGTAAATGCAATACAAATTGATTCCATTCTTAAGCAATTAAGACTTGCTCAGGTACGGCACGTGAACCGCCAACAAATTTTAAAAATGATGCAGATTTGGTTTATGTGTAAAGTGAAGTATGTTTTGGACTGCGCGTATTCAGTGAGCTTTGTTTTATAATATACAGAAATGTAAAGCATATTGAACTTTATGTCAACATTAAAAATACTCTGCGGTTTTGAATGTTTTGCAGCATCATATCTGAACGAGCCATAAAGGGACTTAGTTACATTGTTCAGATGAGAGATAATGGTGCTAAGGTATTGACTTCAATGTTAGATGTACAATTAAAGATAATATGAAAGTTCGAGTGAAAAAGACCATTATTAATGATAACAATTGGGAAAAACTGATGTGGTCAATTCCTTAATTCTCCCAATTATATTATTATAATTTAATTTAATTTTAGGTGAATGTAAATCATCACAAAGCAAAGAATTGGCTCTATATACCTTTTCCAAACATTTAAGTGTTGAAAGTTTTTAAAGGCCTGTTTTATATCTTATTTTCAGCTCAGACGAGATGCGCAGTACACTAAGCTTGCCCAAAAGCATGACAGAGATAAATGCCTTGTTCCTGCCCCTCTGCCTTTGAAGGACAGCGTCTCCCTAGAAGACACTTTGCAACACAGGCTGCTGAGCTGCCGTTTGAGAAGCCCCCCTCCACCTTACCCACCTGGAAAGCAAAACGCTGGTCAGACCAGTGGAATTCGTCTACTACCAACTTGAAGGAGTTCATCCCAGAGCCCTGTGCAAAACCAAGTGGCAGCGACCTCTCAAGAAAAGCTGGGTCAACCTCAACCGTATCAGAATTGGAGTTGGCCGTACACAATACTTCCTGCATAAAATTGGAGCTGATCCATCGCCAAACTGTGCCTGTGGAGAGATCCAAACTATGGATCATGTCATCGATGCTTGTCCTATCTACAAATCCCCTCACGGTGCTTCTGGACTTCGGGAGCTCGATGATGAGACAATCAGTTGGATAAATAAGGATCTTCCTATCATGATGTACTCCTTGATATTCTTCGTACGAACGAACGATGGAAAACGGTTGGGGAAAATTCAAAAATTTATTGGGAGAATCAACTGTTAAAGTGAGTGGATCGTCAGTTTCCATGTGCAGAAGGCCATAATTCGCTGACACCAGACTTGGTGGAAATAACATTAATGGGAGTACAAATCTGCACACAGCAAACCCGTAGGCCAGTCAAGAATTACCTCCTAATCTCTCGGAGAGTCTAGCTTCGATCCCGCCGGATCGGGTGAGGAAAAGCAAAGCATTACATAAGGTCGAATGGTCATAAAACTGAAGGCTAACCCTGGTGATTGACAACACCTGTTATTGGGTAAACACCCGAACGGTGTCGAATTCCCCATGAGAGCTGACTTCTATGTGTCTTTAAAGGGTGTCACACTGTGGCGCCTTCTAAGAAAACCATAAATATCTTTGTGGTTTGAGAATTTTTGGTAGTTAAAAGTATAAAATTGTTGGATTGTACCTGTGATTTTGAAAGCACAATACGGCTTACCTATATTGAATCTAAGTTAAATTTTAATTCTTTGTGAAAATACCCCAGGAGTTTCAAACTTGCCAAATGAATGTTGTGACATAAGCAATGGAATATATCTGTTTGTGCTAAACTGTTTCATCATGCTTGCTATTTTATCTTAAAGTTGGAAATATCTTCTGCATCATTATTGCACAGTCACCTTGAATTGCCCAATTGAGCCAGTCGTACTGGCAGGAATGTTTAATCTGATCAAAATTGTGTTTTTATACTTCAGCTTCTGTATTCGCAAACAAAATCTTTGATGATATTTATAAGAATGAAAGTTGCCACTGCCAGTAATGCCTTTTCTTATATTTAAGTCATGTGCCCGTAAGAAGCAGGTTTCTAGCACAGAGAATAGGTACAGTTGAGCTAATTTCTGCACAGTTTTCCAATATGCTGTATCGCCAAATGCGAACATCGTGGTTTCAACGGGCAAGCAACCATCATCAGAAAACTCTGCAGGTATCAGCATAGCTCTCCCTGTTTTCCTTGCTGCCAACTTGTTTCTTTTGAGTGTAAGAGATAACTAAGCTAAGCCATGTGTTTATCATTTGTGCCATTTTCCTCTTATGTGTGATATAGATTGTATAGTTTTATACTTCATTTGCATGTGCCTTTTTAAAACTGTGAATATGAATTATTGCCATAAACTTAGAGATTCCCTTGTATGTAACAAGAATTTATCTTTCACGCTCAGAAATTCTATATTGAATGAGCATCTGTGTTTACTTGATGTATTATGTGCTGCTAATAATGCAATTACTTCTGTTGACATATAGCCATTTGTCTTGACTCTCTGGTAAGACTTGTTTCCAACAACCTTTTGTTTTATCTGATACTCTTTATCTGCATTACAGTCTTGTGGTTGTGAGGAGCGGGTTTGCAGCATGGAGACGAGGTAGAGCTATGCTGATGAATGCCCTGCTTTCCACTATTCTGTTTTGCTGAATGTGAGGAGCTTCCCAGTGTGATGTTTGCTTATCTACTAAAAACTGCGGGTATCAGTATAGCTTTACCTAGTCTCTATGCTGCTAACCTGCTTCTCACAACCGCAAGACTTATAAGTTTAACCAATTATGCAATATAATATGTCATGGTTTCTTGTACTGATAAGTGAATTTAATTTGAAAGCAAATGAAAACCGTTCTTTAATTGTAATGTTTATCTTTAAAAAGTAGCACATTTTATGACAAAACAGATATCTTTGTGATGGCCTGTTAACTTTATTAAAATCAATTATGAGATTAGGATGGGGATGGAAAGACACTGTACGTATAGAAGGCAAGTTAGAAAAGAAGGTATAGAAATAAGTATTTTATAGTTTTGTGTTATCCTTCTTCACACCATTTACATGTACATTAAAAATATGAAAATTACTTTCTGTCTGGCATGTATATATTACCGTATGTGATGCAATATTTGTTGCTTTGATTGTACCGTGTGATTGCTCAGAATGAGTGATTTGTACACTTTCTTCCTTGATCAGGTGGTCATATAGATGTCATTTAGAGGACAAAAAGACGTAAAGCTCATGTAAGGATAAAAGTACATTGAATTGGTGTCCTTATGTCTTCCGTTGCTACAAATTTACGTCTTGAAGATGTCCTTTTTAACCAATAGGATGGACAAATTGTGTAAAGATTCAAGTCCGTACAATGTAAACTATTGATACAAGTTTATGCTTTTAAGACGTAATTTTTACTTAAAAGATGTAAAACTACATAAATATATGACATCTGTATGACGACTTCCTTTTTTACAATTTAACGTCTTAAAGACGTCTTTTTTTACCAGTAAGACGTAAAAATCACATTAATATATGACGTCAGTACGACGTCTACCTTTGATACAAGTTACCGTCTTGAAGGCGTCTATTCTTTATCAATAAGATGTAAATATCACGTCAAAATTTGATGTCCATACAATGTATACACGAAGTCTGTAAGACGTCTTTCTTGGGTACAAATTGACGTCTTGAAGACGTCTTTCTTTAACTAATAAGACGTAAAAATCACGTCAAAATATGACGTCCTCACGACGACGTATGCGGGTGCAAGTTTACGTCTTTTTGACGTAAAGTTATGTCGTCTTAAAGACGTCTTTCATTAACTAAAAGACGTAAATATGACGTCCATATGACGTCTTCCTATGGTACAAGTTGACGTCTTAAAGACGTCTATCTTTAACTAATAAGACGTAAAAATCACGTCAAAATATGACGTCCTCACGACGACGTACGCGGTGCAAGTTTACGTCTTTTGACGTAAAGTTATGTCGTCTTAAAGACGTCTTTCTTTAACTAAAAGACGTAAATATGACGTCCATATGACGTCTTCCTATGGTACAAGTTGACGTCTTAAAGACGTCTTTCTTTGACGAATAAGACGTAAAAATCACGTCAAAATATGTCGTCCTGAAGACGACGTACGGGTGCAAGTTTACGTCTTTTTTACGTCATGTTATGTCGTCTTAAAGACGTAGTACAAGACGTAAATATGACGTCTTTAAGACGTCGCTCTGCTATCAGGGTCTGGAACACTCGCTCTGCTCAAGGAATCTAACTTCGACATCCTCATCGGGGATGCCTTTGACGGATGTGACGCGATGCTCAGTAGTTACCTAGGAATACCCAACATTGCGGTGACGACCGCAGAGAGATATCCTTTATTCAACGAACGCGTGTATGGTATCCCCTTCCCGTCTTCATACATGCCCTTTGGTATTCTTCCTTTGTCAAACAGGATGTCCTTTGTCGCGCGTAGCCAGCTTCTTTGAACACCACGTTATTGTAAATGTTATAGGGTGGACCCATTTCAGAGCTTTGGACCCGGTTAAAATCAAACATGGTATCGCTCCAGGACAAAGCATTCCCGATCTTCAAGCTCGGGCGGAGTTGTGGCTGTGCATGACGAATTTTGCCTTTGATTTTGCTCACCCTATCGCCCCCAATTTGGTGGCTATTGGGAATATTGGAGACACCACTGCCAAGCCACTAAACGAGGTAATTCATGCCATATTGAAATTCATGTTTTGTATATAGATCTAGCTCGTCTAGATAGCACTACACCCCACTCAACTACCCCTTTGGAAAACTACCCTGGGAAACTGTACCCCTAGAATAACTATTCCCGAGGACTATTACCCCTAGTTAGCTCTCCTCTAAATGATAAGGGCGATTGAAATAGGGGTGCAATTATTGAGGTTAATGTCGTGGAAGTGGAGTGGCAGTTTTCAAAAGGAGTGTTATTTCGTGAGGGGGGGGGGCAGTTAGGTTAAGTTAAGTATAGTAGTTTTATTCTAGGGTTGACTGTAGAAATGGGTTGTCGTTGGCGAACGGTATTCCAGGGAGCGGGGCATCGTTTCACGAAACCGTGATCAGTACAAGTTCACTGATACCACATTTAGTACAGTCATTTCGTGAACAAATAGGCATGAACCTCCCACTAATTGCAACATACAATTGTTTAACTGTTAAAGTATGATACAAATACACTTAATAACATGTTAAAGGTTGTAAGGAATCCAAGTGGTGGAAATTGTTGTAAAATACCGAAAATCATTTTCCAATTTCCATAATAGCTTGAAACAGATCCAATTATACACATAGATTGTCCAACTCGGGTTTCAGTTGAGCACACTCCAATGCACATTCTATGTTGTGTTATTGCCTAACAAAGCAACATGCACCGGGGTCCAACTTACCCGATCTATATATAAATGGCTCTTAGCAACAGCTTATTAAAATGGCGCCCTCTAAGGAAAGCAAATAAATTACATTTCAAAATTATACTAGCGATGTAACACTTGGTGTAACAAATAATTGGGTGTATTAGCATAGAATTAGAAATAGAGTGAGTGATTGAGAGAGATAAAAATAAAGAGAGAGACAGAGAGAAAGATAGAGGTAGAACGTTAGAAAGAAAGAGAGAGAGAGGGGGGGGGGGTGACGTGCAAAAATAATAAGGTAAAAAAAACAACAACAAAACATTAAATTAGATAAAAGAAAAGGAAAGGTGTCTGGTATGAGGCTCTTTGGTGACGAAGCAGAAAGCATTTTTGTATGCCATTTGTATATGATTAATACGATACATCTAAAGTAAACAAGTAGTCGTTATTAACAACGATGACACTATTATACACAAATATAAATATTAAATATTTTACACATTCTCTTCCAACGTTAACGTTCATATTGGTCAACAATATTCGAGAGGCAGGACCAGAACCAAGATTCAGAAGAAATAATCCCTCTCTCTGCCACCGATTTATATGAATATAATAATCCATGGTTAAAAGAAATACTCTGTAATTCAGGTATGTGCACCCCCTCCCCCAATCAGAAGACTCGTATTAAAATAAGTGTCATGTTTAGCAACGTCTACGTTTTAAAATGCCTGAATATCATTTGAAGCAGAGTTTTATGAAAAATAAAGTTTTCACTTGGTCAGCACACATCCTCGGATATATTATAATTACTAAGTCTGCCTCACATGCCTTTTTGTTCTATCTCTCTCTCTCTCTCTCTCTGACTCTCTATCTTTCTATATATCTGTTCTCTCGTTATTACCCTCTCTCCTAACCCTGTTTCGTTCTTTCAATAAATAAACCCAATTTATTCAATTTTTTGTCCACCTCGTGTTACTTTTGCTTTCATCAGAGGGCGTCCCTGTAAGCTTTTGGTCATAGCCGTCGATGTAATAATGTGTTGTGTAAGTTGGACCACAGCTAGCACATAACTAATCCCGAGTTTGCCTGACTATGTGTATAATCGGCTCTATTGATAGTTATTCTAGATTTTTTTGATATTTTAAACACCTAATTTGGATTCCTAAGAACTTTTTACATGACTGTTATCAAGTGTATTTTCATGATACTAAAACATTTGAAATATTATCTGTTGCAATTAGTGGGAGGTCATTTTCTGTAAAATGGCTGTACTATTAGGCCATTTTCGTAATGTAATCAAATTCAATGCAACAATCTGTGTAAGGTGCCTTGTTACAAATCATTGTATTCACCTGTTATAACTAATTGTATTTCAATAGTCAGAATGCTAATTGCATACATTCCGTGTTGATAGGTAGGACAATCCATATTATTTGTCCTACCTAGAAACAATTCATGTATGCAATTGGCATTCTGACTGCTGAAATACAATTATTCGTAACAGGTGAATGAAATAAATTGCTACGAGGCTCTTAACAAAGATCTGTGCAGTAGATTCGGTTACATTACGAAATTGGTCTATTGACACGTGTGCTAATTTTGATACACACGTTTCAATGGGTTGCCGGCGAACTTGTACTTTATGGCGGTTTCGTGAAATCCTGCCTATTAAATGTGTACCAACGTATATAATTGGATTTAATTAGTCGGATGCCCTAGCTCTAACCATGGAACTATTACGGATGGACATTCGTCGTTTTCTTAACGAATTCATTGTGATTGTCTCCGTGAATGTCGTTTCAATAACATTCCGTACATGATTCTTCACTTTGCTTTGACCTTATGAGGTCCACCGCCAAAAAGCCGGGACAGAATCAAGATAGTGATTTTACACATGTTAATCATCATGCGCAGAAGATAATAACTCGCTTAAATCATGGAAAATCGATGTGCAGTTCTGGTTTATAATCGGAAATCGTTGTTCCGTGTACTGTATTTTATTTTGAAAAACACGTTTATATTTCCAGATAGAGGTTATATTTGGATTGGTTGTGATTTGAAATCCCGTTTCCCCCAATTTCCTCATAATATTCCAAAGTTACAATGCACAGGGCTTATAAAGATCATGGCCTGCTAATTGTTTTATGAGGTCATGGGTGTGTGCGAAAGTGTGCGAATCAGTAATAATACATTTCATATCACCAAAATCGTCTGCTTTTCCACTTTGCTGCTCCCCATTGGGGATGCTTTTTTTAAAAGACACTCTCTTACAGAGCACACCATCCAAACAAAACCCCAAAAGGAAACTGCTCCCTTGTCAATGACCGATAATGCTTGAGCAGTCGTTATTGTTAGAACAGCTGAATGTTCTCATTAAGATGCACATAATCAGAAGGCGGTGGAACTCATTGGATCAAAGAAAGAATCACGTCGAATGTCCATCCGTAATAGGTCCATGCTCTAACTGCCTTCATGAGAATAGTGGCGAATACTTTCAGATCAACCCTCTTATTAAACAATCACTTAATTTGCTTTGTGATAACATGATTAACAATCTCCTTTTCCATCCCATCTTTCCCTTTAGGATTATGAAAACTTCATTCAGGGATCAGGTGAACATGGTTTCATTATTTTCTCATTGGTAAGTAGTTTGTATGTCTAATTTCATTATTGTATCAGTTGCTTATGCGCCATTAAGAAAGAAATATGGTGCTGCCGTTTTGCTACAATCTTGGAATATCTTTTAACATTTATTGTAGGGAATATCTGCATTTGCATGGTACAAAAGTATGTACACAATATGTAGTATGATTTTCGCTTTTGATTTCAATGCCATTTCCATCGAAATGTTAAAATTTGTGAATAAAAATTGGACAGTCAGACTCTATCTTATTAATTTCTTCTTTTCTTTGGTGGGTTAATATGAATGGTTCAAGTAGATTAAATAAGAAAGTCATGAATGTGTCAAAATGTAGATAAGTCGATAGAAACAAAGGTTGACAAAAAACAAAGTGTATCCCATATCGCATAAACATCTTTCCATCGTCATGCGCAAATGCACTAAAAGAATACAGTGTTTTATTAAACATTATGGAACATGATTGCACTGCTTTTTCTTCCCGATTGAACGATAGGGTTCTCATTTTTCGGAGCTTCCTAAACCAGAGATGGCCGAAGCCTTTGCGAAAGTCTTCAGTGAGCTTCCACAGAGAGTCATTTGGCGGTATACTGGGACACGCCCTCGTTACCTTGGTAACAACACCATGCTGGTAGACTGGATGCCACAAAATGACCTTGTCGGTATGTGTGTTTACATTAATTGTCTAATGTGTTTGTTTTTAGTCATTGTTTAATTCAACTCTTCGACCTTTACGCTCTAAGTCAGATTGTAAGATAAAGGGGCATATGCTCCGGTGACAATTATTGTTCGGCTGTCCATTTCTTACCCGAATGAAATTCATCATGTTTGTATATGAGTTTGCAATGTTTGACACGGCCCCAATGGAAACCAGTTTTTCACTGTTTGGTGGGCTCTACTTTGTTAACCGTGTGTAAATAAGCATAAGTATGAATTAATCATCAAAAGTGGTCTATCCAATTTCTACAATAAAATAATGACCGTCCAAGTGATTTGATCTTGAGCTAACAGCTTCTCTGTACTTACTACTTTGCATTCTGCAACGCTATCATCTAAAAAAAAACCTTCTTCCTTTCGACTTCCATACGACCTTCCATGACTCTGATCAGCATCCTCTAGTCGGAAACCTAACCTAGGGAGAACCCAATCTCAACCCAATCTCAACCCAAATCTGAACGAAATAAAGCCCGGAACGAATGTCGGGTCATCCTTAATTTGATCCTTACGGTATACACATTTTTCAATACCGTGCAATAATTATTGTATAAATTACAGGTCACCCTAAAGCCCGATTACTTATATACCATGGTGGTGCGAAAGGGATCTTGGAAGCCATCTATCATGCCGTTCCGATGGCCATTATGCCGATTTTTGCTGAGCAGGAATCGAATGCTGTTAAGGTCGAGGTCAGAGGAATGGGAAGACGGCTTCAGAAGGACTCGATATCTTATCAGACAGTCAAAATGGCGGTGACTGAAGTGCTGAGTAACCCAAGGTAATTTTTGCCACTGCATAACGTCTCTCTTATTTCTTGGAGTATTTATATCGTCTTTGTACATCACTTTCTCTATATTGGTGTT
This sequence comes from Mesocentrotus franciscanus, assembly GCA_037976565.1. Lineage (NCBI taxonomy): Eukaryota > Metazoa > Echinodermata > Echinoidea > Camarodonta > Strongylocentrotidae > Mesocentrotus > Mesocentrotus franciscanus. The sequence continues at coordinate 30,009,757 of CP137676.1, read as the reverse complement.
ATTTCAATAATCTGAGCACTGACTGCGGTTTACTGGTTAAAGCCCCCATCACACCAAACTAGTTCTCACTACGTTCTGGAACCGTCCTAGACAATCGTAAAAACGGGTTGTGGTCAGGGTAGAATGTGTTAATAATGTATATTATAATACATCCTAATTCGTTCAAAAACAGTCCTCATCTCGTCTGTACCCCGTCCACAGTCAGTTCATATCAAGTTCAGATCGGGTAAATTTGCCATTTCCAGGCAGTCCAAGCCCGTCCGTAGTCAGTTTAAACCCGTTCTTAACTAGTTCTACATCGTTCCCAATACGTCCAAACCCATTCTAACTAGTTTGTAACCCGACCATCTCGTTCAGAGACAGTTCAACTCGTCCTCATCTTGTTCTTAGTGCGTTCGAACGCGCTCCTAGAGCGTGTGCAATCCCGTCCTGGCTCGAGGTCAATAAAAACCCAGCGCGTTCTTGTCATGGCTCATTCCCGTGCAACTTGAACGCTTCAAGCTGTGCAGAGCAAGACTTTCAAGTGAAGCCTCTATCACACCAAACTAGTTTTCACTACGTTCTTGACAATGTCGCCGAACGGGCTCAACCTGTGTGCGAACGAAGTGAACTTAGTAGCAACTGTTTACGATCTGTTTAAGAACTTCTTGGACGGGCTTGGACTGGCTTGGACGGGAAGGGTGCTCTAGAATTTTGAGCCTGTTCAAAATTTTCCCCGTCCTGCAATTAGACGGAGTGACAACGTACTTAAAACGAGATGGACGTACTACGAACGGAATTACCGTACTTCGATCCTACTAGGAACGTGTTACAACGTGACGTGGTCGAGCATCAAGTATAATTGAGAGTCTTGATCTGCACAGCTTGAAGCGTTGAACGGGAATGGGGAATGACAAGAACGCGCAGGGTTTGCATAGCCCCCGAGCCAGGACGGGATTGCACACGTAGCATAGGAGCACGTTCGAACGCACTAAGAACGAGACGAGGACGAGATGAACTGTCTCTGAACGGGGTGGTCGGGTTACAAACTAGTTAGAACAAGTTGCGAACTAGTAAGACGTATTGAGAACGAGGTAGAACTAGTTAAGAACGGGTTTAAACTGACTACGGACGGGCTTGGACTACCTGGAAATGGCAAATTTACCCTATCTGAACTTGATATGAACTGACTGTGGACGGGGTACAGACGAGATGAGGACTGTTTTTGAACGAACTAGGATGTATTATATACATTATTAACACATTCTACCCCGACCACAACCCGTTTTTACGATTGTCTAGGACGGTTCCAGAACGTAGTGAGAACTAGTTTGGTGTGATGGGGCTTATACTACTGCTAATAATTGATGCTCGACCGCGTCACGTTGTAACACAATCCTAGTAGGATCGAAGTACGACACTTCCGTTCATGGTACGGCAATCAGTAGTTCATAGTACGTCCATCTCGTTTTAAGTACGTTGTTACTCCGTCTAATTGCAGGACGGGGAAAATTTTGAACAGACTCAAAGTTCTAGAGCACCCTCCCATCCTAGCCAGTCCAAGCCAGTCCGAGCCCGTCCATGAAGTTCTTAAACAGATCGTAAACAGTTGCTACTACGTTCAACTCCGTTCGCACACAGTTTGAGCCCGTTTAGTAACATTTTCAAGAACGTAGTGAGAACTAGTTTGGTGTGATGGGGGCTTAAGGTTGTTGACTCTCATACGAGAGGTCCCGGGTTCGATCATTCCTCGGTGCTTTCTTCCTTCGACAAATTGTTTTATCATGTCCTTAACCCCCAGGTGTATTAAATGCGTAACTGGCTATGTTTGGGTTAAAAATCATGACAATAATTGCAGGACCCGTGGAAGAACAGTATACTGTTTTGCCTACTATTGGTAAATAAGACCAAACTTAAATGCGTAACTGGCAATGTTGGGGTTAAAAATCATGGCAATAATTGCAGGACCCGTGGAAGAACAGTATACTGTTTTGCCTACTATTGGTAAATAAGACCAAACTTTTCATCATCCTATATATGTTACGATTCAATAATATAGGATTACAGCACAATGAAGATATGGATTTAATGACTCTTTATCTAATTCGATAACTCTGCCAATAAGCTAATTTTTATATCCTCGATATTTCTGTGTCTTGAATTTCCAGCTATAGAGAAAATGTCCAGCAAATCTCAAGCATCTACAGAGATATCCAGTCCAAACCGGATGAAACCGTAGTCTTCTGGGTCGAACACATCCTCAAATTTGGCGGGTCACACCTGAGAACTAGAGCCTTGGAACTCAGCTTCATCCAGCTTCATTCGATCGACGTTCTCGCTTTCATCGTTGGGATCATAGCTGTCATCGTTTTCCTTCTCTATTCATGTTGTAAACGATGTCTATCCTGATGCTTTAAAAGTAGAACATCAAAAGTAGAATGATTTTTCCGATTGTATCTTTTCCATGCCTGCTCACGACCAATCCAAAAACCTTAGTTTACCTGTGAAGAAGAAGAAGAAGAAGAAGAAGAAGTAGAAAAAGAAGAAGAAGAAGAAGAAGAAGAAGAAGAAAAAGAAGAAGAAAAAGGGGGAAAATCCTGCGTGAAAAGAAAGAAAGCAAAAGCTGAATATTATTAAGAGTTTATATTTTCATGCCTTCATAATATATAAAATAAACTGAACAATATAATCAAATTGTCGCTTGTCAGGATTTTTTTTCAATACATGATGACAAGATACTTAAATACGTTGTATACGTCACGAGCGAATTCATACAAAAAAGGATCAAAAGAAGAAGGACAGCGTATAATAATGAGTACCGACGATTACAGTAAAAAATAATTTTTAAAAATAAATATACCATATTCAACTTTTCAAATTTGTGACTTCATTGATGAGAATATATAGGCTAGAACGTACGATACTGAGCACGTTCTCCTTCTTTTACTAAGCCATCAATTATAATGCATTTTGAATTTATTTCTGCGTTTGTTATAAAAAATTGCCACGTTTTTGTAAAGATAATGTGATAATTGACATCAATCGTCAGGCAACAAACATCCTTGTTTTATGACACCCCTCGGTGGAAATTGGATTCAGAAATATACCGGAGAAGATTCGGGAGGTGGGATTTATATCTTAGAACAAAGTTCCTGTTATAAACAGTGAAAGTACTACGAGTTTTAAAAGGTGGGAGTGATAATTCAGGGGCAACTGAGATCAGAAAGAAAGTACTGTACGTGTGTATGAATGTGTGTGAAGTATTCTCTATAGATGGAACTAAATTAACTCTATGCAATATTCAAAATGATAAAAAGAGCTGCAATGAATGCATGGACTATGAAGCGCGTTACTAATTCTTCTTCTTCATCAATATCAATATAATAATGATAATAATGACAATAATATTAATAATGATAATAATAATAATAATAATAATAATAATAATAATAATAATAGTATGGGGTATTTATAATGCCCCAACTACATATAATCAATATGCTAAAGAAAAGTGAGAACATGAAAATACACCCCAAAAAGTCGACTTCGAAAAAAATTTCTACTTGAAAGCAATTGACCTTCAAAAGGGAAATAATATCTGTGTAAATTTGTTCACATACATTTTTGAATGTCAGGCAACAAACATCCTTGTTATATGACACCCCTCGGTGGAAATTGATTCAGAAATATCCCGGGGAAGATCCGGGAGGTGGGATTATATCTTAGAAAAGATTAGTGTTATAACCAGTGAAAGTACTACGATTTTTAAAAGGTGGGAGTGATAATTCAGGGGCAACTGAGATCAGAAAGAAAGTACTGTACGTGTGTATGAATGTGTGTGAAGTATTCTCTAGATGGAACTAAATTAACTCTATGCAATATTCAAAATGATAAAAAGAGCTGCAATGAATGCATGGACTATGAAGCGCGTTACTAATTCTTCTTCTTCATCAATATCAATATAATAATGATAATAATGACAATAATATTAATAATGATAATAATAATAATGATAATAATAATAATAATAATAGTATGGGGTATTTATAATGCCCCAACTACATATAATCAGTTTGCTCAAGAAAAGTGAGAACATGAAAATACACCCCAAAAAGTCGACTTCGAAAAAATTTCTACTTGAAAGCAATTGACCTTCAAAGGAAATAATATCTGTGTAAATTTGTTCACATACATTTTGAATGTCAGGCAACAAACATCCTTGTTATATGACACCCCTCGGTGGAAATTGATTCAGAAATATCCGGGGAAGATCCGGGAGGTGGGATTATATCTTAGAAAAGATTAGTGTTATAACCAGTGAAAGTACTACGATTTTTAAAAGGTGGGAGTGATAATTCAGGGGCAACTGAGATCCGAAAGAAAGTACTGTACGTGTGTATGAATGTGTGTGAAGTATTCTCTAGATGGAACTAAATTAACTCTATGCAATATTCAAAATGATAAAAAGAGCTGCAATGAATGCATGGACTATGAAGCGCGTTACTAATTCTTCTTCTTCATCAATATCAATATAATAATGATAATAATGACAATAATATTAATAATGATAATAATAATAATGATAATAATAATAATAATAATAGTATGGGGTATTTATAATGCCCCAACTACATATAATCAGTTTGCTCAAGAAAAGTGAGAACATGAAAATACACCCCCCAAAAAGTCGACTTCGAAAAAAATTTCTACTTGAAAGCAATTGACCTTCAAAAGGGAAATAATATCTGTGTTAACGATAAAAAATTTGTTCACATAATTTTTTGAATGGAGGTTTCGCCCCACTCCCCTGGCTACGCCCATACACATGTTCATTTAACTTACCCCCTCCCCTCCCTTCCTCCCTGCCCGTTCCTTCTTGCCGATGTGCTCTTATCGAAAGTTCGTCTGTTCAATGTCCAACCAAATGTCTATGGTTCAACCATTGATAGTGAATATGAACAAATAAACGAGGTCAATAGGACAATGCTGGGATATTGTAAAGCTCCGGAACTATATGTTTCCGATACTGATAAAATTATTATTAAAGGCTGATATGGGTTCTTGGACAATTACCCCCTGGGCAATCACCCCGGCTAATTACCAGCGGGACAATTACCCCTCCCCTCCCCAGGACAATTACCCCCGAAAAGAAATCTGCTTTTATTAAAACAAAATTATTATCAGGGTGGAATTCCCCTTTAATAATTGGGGGGGGGGGTATTTGTCCTATAGAGGGAGTAATTTTCCGAGGGGTAATTACTAATCTGTGAGCTAGAACTATCTTAATTGCACGCAAAACATTAAAGGCGCAGAGTGTCGAACTTTCATTGATTAGTTTTACAGTGAGATGAAAAAAATGTATTTATTCTCAATTTTTCGTAAAATAATATGAATGGTACAGGGTGTATTCATAATCAGTCTCCATAACTTCCATCAAATTAGAAAATAATAATAATTACGAAACAAATCTTCTACATAATGTAATCAAACATTATTTATCTTCAGTTTGATACCAATGAAGTGTCGGCTCAGATCATTGACCTTTAAAAAAAAGGAATTTTGACATCCAATGTCATATCTCTTGTCAGAGTTAATAGTCGCATGAGAGCAGGCAGATGCAATCGGCCGAAACACCCTCCGTATCCCATTGGAAGAAAAAAAGGAATACGAAAAAAGAGAAGAGGAAATAAAAGAAAAAGTATACAAGCTCCTGGCATTCACCCAACAAAGGTGGGCCAACAGGTCAATATTTGCTAACGCAAACTCATGCATGATATCATAATTATTTTCAAACATTGTTGTTCGATCTCGATCTGTGTAGACCTCGCTGAAAGCTCGTTTCCACGTGCACTTCTACGCGAACTCTTAGACAACTTGGATCACCGTTCCTGTTGGCATTCTCACAATGCGTAAGTAATGATCTACCATACGTTGGTGTAAATCAATCATTTTGGGGCTGCATTTTCTTTCCTATAAATAAAACAATTGGTTGTATTTATCAATGAATTCAGTGTATTCATTTTCTGTGCTGTTAAGTGTATAGCAATATATAAATGATATGTACATGTATTTATAAGTTTTGACATTTATTATGAAAGCTAGATAACTAGTTAGAGGCGGCTTAAAATTACATCAAACTGTCAATATTATACTTCTAGTCTGATGAGAGAGCGAAATAATGTATTGTTTTCGATTCATTGACTTTATATGGAACCTGCCAAAAACGTCAAGTATATTCTTCATGTTTAGACTTTTTATTGATCTCTTGATACATGATAAATGGAAAACGAACACTCCAGCTCGTTGCACACGTACGATGCGTCATTCTGATTGCGTCATCACCTGCGCTAATCAATATTGTTGAGTAAATTATAAACAAGACGCTTGTATCGAAAAAAATATCGCTAGTGATATTCGTTTGTCTCGCAATGTGGTCAATAAGGAATCTAAAAGATCTCGACGTTTCGTGCGCCGCCTGACGAAGTGTTGCAGCGGCGCACGAAACATCGAGATCTTTTAGATTCCTTATTGACCACATTGCGAGACAAACGAATATCACTAGCGATACTATTTTCGATACTACATCCGCAATGAGTAATATATTTAGCATAAGACGCTTGTAGTTAAAAAAATTGGCACCATTTATTTTGCTTTCACTTATATACGCTGTCTCTCTAGCATGGCGCGTCAAAGACCGCGTCAATCGCTGATGACGCAGTCTTACGTCAGACAAAGTCATGACGTCTCGTGTGCAACGGACAAACTTAAGGACAATACCACGCATCTTTAAACGCTGACTTTCCTTCTGGAATGATGGCAGTCCTTAAAGGGGAAGCTCACCCGGATATTAGTTGGTTAATATATAGATCAAAGTAGACAATTGAGAGAAAACTAGTGACTGAGGAATTCTTGACAAAGGAAGAGGAAATTATGTTAATGGTTAAATCAAGGAGTTATACATTTATTACTCCTTGGTCAAATGCAAATTGGTAACTTTACGTATTAGCGAGCACCCCTCCCATTAAGTTTCTACTATGGTCTTCCCATTTTCTTTGTTGTTCATGCAGGAATAGATATTATGCTACAGACGGGGTGTTTAAAACACATATAATTGATATCCAGGGCACAAGTAGAATTATATACTCGATTTTTCCCCCAGAACGGAATTGAGAGAGCTGCTGACAAGTTTACTCACAGTTGCTAATTTGTAGGCCTATTTTTCCCTGTGCGGGGACTATACGCTATACAGCCGATTCTTTCATAAGCATTAACAAAAACTTGTTCTCCTGCGTTTCAAGGAGACTCATATTATTTGTGGAGACATAGAGATCATCGGATAAAAGTATATGGCCTAGTATTATTTAAAATGCCTTTTGCATTGTTGGATAGGGAGGTCTAATTCGCATCATTAGTAGGCCTAGGGTGTACAAAAGTTAATAGAGGACACCAGGGCAATGCCATGCAGCGATTGCTTTGTCACTGGGGGTGCTGGGGTAGAATTTTTACCTCGTCGGTGGCGGATCCAGGTTTCTCTAGCCTGGGGGTCAGTCCGAAATTCTCTCAAGGAAAAATGAACCCTTGGTACTTTTCACTGTAGGTAATCGCGATATTCTTCCTTGGACGACACATTACGTCGAAATATAACCAACTAAATCGCTTCTTATATTTCAGGTCAGGTCACGCACGTAGAGAAGCCCTATCTCTCCTTGAACAAAGCCACCCTGGTACAAAAAAAAGACGTGGGTACATTGGTTTTACTTCATGTAAAACATTGATGGAAATACTATAATTTCTGTGGATCAAACGTAACTTTTGACTGTTTCCTAGCTTTGAATACCGCTTTAGAGGAATTGCATCAGTAGGCTACACGTAAGAAGCGAAATTCGTACCAGGGGAACTTAACAACTTTCTCATGATGAAGCTCATCTTGGTTTCACTTTCTCTATTCATCATCATCGGAGCCGTTTCTGTGGCTATGGGAGCTAAGATCATCGTAACCATTACCATGCCCATGGCCAGTAGCCATGCCAAAGGCTTGGCCGCCATTGCAGGGGCGCTGCAGCGACGTGGCCATGACATCACCATCCTCACCAGCAATTTTGCTGGAACGAAAGGGTTCCAGAAGGAAGAATACAGCAGGTCCGTCCAGTACAACTTCGAATTACCTCCTGACTTGCTACCAATGGAGGAACCTGACAAATATTTCTCAGATCTTGCGTTTGATTCTGATTTTAGACAGAAACTGAAGGCCTTTGGGATAATTTTCCATTTGATGCGAGCTGGCTGTGAGAGTCTTTTCGAGGACTCTGCGACGCTAGCTAAGCTGAAGGAAGCCGACTTTGATATCCTCATCGGGGATGCCTTTGATGGATGTGAAGCGATGCTCAGTAATTACCTAGGGATACCGCATATTGCGGTAACGACCGGGACGAGCTATCCGCTATTCCATGTACACACCTTTGGAATCCCAACCCCGTCTTCATACGTTCCCTTCGGTTTGTTTCCATTTTCTGACAAGATGTCCTTTTTCGAGCGTGTTGCCAGCCTCTTCGAGCATCTCTTCGTCGGGAAATTATTTGCATGGCCCCACTTTAGTGCTTTGAACAAGGTGAAAGACAAGCATGGTATCGCACCGGGTAAAAGCATTCCGGAGCTACAGGCTGCAGCAGAGATGTGGTTTGGCATGACGAGCTCTGCCTTTGATTTTCCTCGACCCACAGTTCCTAATTGCGTTGGACTAGGAGGTCTGACAGACGTCCCCGCGAAGACTCTACCAAAAGTAAGTCGGACCTCCTCAAACACTCACTCACGCACACACCGACCCACACATGCATGCACACACTCACACGCACCCTCACCACACCCATTGAATTTGTGCAATTGTTCATAATCTTGGTTCTCCTTTTCCTGATTAGACGAATCGCGACAATAATTGATGATTGATTGACGATGATAACATTTTCAATTAAATGATGGGGGGCGGTAACAGGTTCGATTCGGTATTTTTGTCCAGATACATTAACGGTTACGAGGCACTACTTACATCAGATCTCCAAAACCAACTCAATGGGGGGGGGGGGGTTAATTATTCAACAACAATTGAAATTCGCCAGTACATTAATTTGTTATGTTATTTTTATAATAATCATTATCTGTCGAGCATTGCAATTATGTAATATTCATGATCAAAGTACGGAGACGGAGTGTCCGTCAATACATTATCATTATCATGTCGTTTGGTGATAGCTTCTTAATGCATCATCAAGTATTCCCTTTATCTCATCTTCTTCAATATTTCAATTTCTCTTTCTCTTCTCATTTAATCACAGGAATACGCAGAATTCGTTGAAGGATCAGGAGAACATGGTTTCATCATGTTTTCATTGGTGAGTAGTAACAGAGCTGTCAAAACTAGTAAAAGGTGAATGTAGAAATATCAGTAAACTTCCTTTTGTTTGAAATAGAAGTATTCATAAGGACTTGATGGCTGATTTAAATCAACTACACATAATTTACGCTTTTAATTTACCTATAGTAGGTCTAAGACCGGTGCACACCATTGACACCCCTCCCCCTCCCCCTCCCCCTCCTCCAAACTAATACAACTATTGTGTATGAAAGTTGGCGAAATGGTATTATTGATTCACATGTATTTTCAACACTCATGCAGGGTACACATTTCAGTGAGTTTCCTAACCCAGAAACGGCAGAGGCCTTTGCGAGAGTCTTCAGTGAGCTTCCACAGAGAGTCATCTGGCGGTATACTGGGACACGCCCTCGTTACCTTGGTAACAACACCATGCTGGTAGACTGGATGCCACAAAATGACCTACTAGGTATGTTATTGGACTAAAATTGTAGTATAGTAACTTGCTCATCATTTCTTCTTACAATGTGTTTTAACGATAACGTGGACGTTTGCTATGAAATCTCGTAAATGTTGCTAAATCAGTCAATCGTATGATAAGAAAAGCAAGTTTGTATTTTTGTATTTTAAATTACCTATCCGTTCTGCTTAATAAATGTGTTAATCTATTTCATGAGTTTTTCTGGGGCTGTCATATTATCAAGCAAACTGCTTACAATGACAGTCCTTCTTCCGCAAATATTTTTTTATAATATTTTATAATGTTTGAGGAAATTTAGTATCTATGACAGTTTATCATTTCGTTTTTTAAAATAACTATTTTTTATATACATATATTTGCTTATTTATGATTCATTGTCAGAAAAATACTTATTGTACTTCATATTTTTATTGTTATCGAAAAACTGTGAACTTACATGAATGCAGAAGAAAATAAAATAAAATAAAATAAAATCAAGTCTACATGGGGGGGTCACATGCATAATGTATTTAAAAAGGAACTCTTCTGTGATGGCATCTATGAACTTTGAGTTAATCTATCACGGTTAGAATGGCATTGAAATTATCATTAACTAAAATCGACACTTTTTCCCATTCCTAAAAGTGTATCATGTTCCTCGAAATTTTCAAGGATTTTGTTGGTTTTGTTTTGTTTTTATGTTTTGTTGCATAAATTCTAACTCTATCTAGTATAGTTCAATGAAATAATTGCCATTCAACACAATCTTTTTAATACATAATGTCACGTTTTCTTTTTTTTTAAATATAGTTATTATCAAACTTTTCATAGGATTGTTTCATGTTTATTGTATTTTACTGTAAACATATGACAATGTTAGTTTTCGGACTTGTGCAATGCCTTTTTGGTAATGAAACCGAAAATTGAATTGAATTGAAAAACACAAATGATTTGCACCTTGTGAAAATATCAAATAACACTTTGAATATTTAATATCTAAACAGGTCATCCGA
>CP137676.1:29861501-29998438 GCA_037976565.1 Mesocentrotus franciscanus | reverse complement strand
ACCCGAAAGCCAGACTACTGATATACCACGGCGGTCTAGCGGGCGTATACGAAGCCATCAACCACGCCGTCCCCATGGTCATCATGCCAATCTGCCGAACAACCCGCAAACGCGGTCAGGGTCAAGGCTAAAGGCATGGGGAGAGTGATTGAGAAAGACTCCATCACGTACGAGACCGTGAAGGAAGCGGTCGTCGATGTCCTCGACAATCCGAGGTAACGATGATGTCATTGCTGTTTATAATTAATTTGTTGTAGTTTATCGATTGCCTTTAGCGCAAAGAAAGGAAATACCCATTCTTAAAGAGAAGGTTGAGTTCTGGGAAGAGGTGAAAATTATTTGTGAGCGTTATCATTGTATTATGCAAGTGGAAGAACAGAGAAAAAATGTTCTGAAAGCATGGCTCTTCAAATGCCTTAATATTCTAAATATGGTATGTAACATCATAAAATCGGGACAGATTTTATGCCACATGTTCGTGTAGTCCCATATACATCTTTCTGTGTACAGTGCTTGTAACTTTACCAAGACTGGGCCAAATTTCTTATCATTTTGATGATTCAAGAACCTCGTAGTACACACCAATACTTATATGCTAGATGATCAACCTTTCTGATCTATTCCACACCGTTTCTTTCACAATGCAATCGCATGACCAGAACTCAACTTTATCTTTAACCCCGAATCAAATTTCATGTAATAACCACACACAAAAAAGGAGTAGGATAAGAAACAACGGCGGTGCTGCGCTACCTGTGCGCTTACCGGTTTTGAAAATGCGCACGTGTGTGTTTGTGCGTGTGTGTAGGCCTATTATGTAAACTCTAAATTATTCTTTTCGAATATCAACATGTAATTTCAATATTTAGATTCCGAAGTTAAAAAAGTACTTTTTGAAAGGCCCTTGTCTTTCCCGAATGCGTTAATTGAGGGGCAGAGGGTTGGATGAGGAGGAGGAGGAGGGGAGGGGGCGGATGGATGACATCCCATTTCGAATCTCTGAGGAACACGAGGTGAATTTTAACTTTACTTTTTTATTTTCGAAATCGTAGACGTTATTTTCCCTACGAAGAAGTAATCAGGATTACCTTTTTTTCTTAATATTGATGTTCGCGAACGTATTGGGATTTCTCCATAATTATGGTGCATTCTAATTTTTTTAATTTGATCCTTTTTCTTTTACAGCTACTTAGAGAATGTCAAACGGTATTCGGCTATCTACAAGGATAGGCAGAGTGAGCCGGAAGAAACCGTGGTCTTCTGGGTGGAACACATCCTTAAATTTGGAGGGTCACACCTGAGAACTAGAGCCTTGGAGCTCAGCTTCATCCAGCTTCATTCGATCGACGTTCTCGCTTTCATCGTCGGGATCATATCTGTCATCGTTTTCCTTCTCTATTCATGTTGTAAACGATGTTTCCAATGTTGCCTCAAAAGCAAGAAAACCAAAGTAGAATAAATATTTTTCATTTTTCAAGTCTAAATAACCACTGAAATCTTTAGTTTTAATATCTTGCAAAGAAAAAATCCTAACTCGAATTGTTTGAAATAGACGTACTTTGCAAATATTTTTTTATAACCTTCTTTTCCTCTCTGAATCAGAATCTGTGCCCCTTAGATGCATAGAATACACAATTGCAAGGGGAAAATATAGAATTACTTCTGGATTCAAGTAAGTCTCAAGTGCATGCATCTCACAATCATTGCTTTCTACGCGGCACGCCCCCGTTCTCAACATATTATAAGCTTTAGGTCATTTTCTGTACGTTCACTGTTCCATATTGATTACTTTGTATCATGTTAATTATGGAAACCATATGTACTGTATATTATGTTTATATTGAAACAGAGTAACAAATGAAATAAAATGAAATGAAATAAAATAAAATAAAATAAAAAAGAATACATAATACATAATGTGGAATACCGAGAAGAAATTGTTTGATATTTGATGACGTCTTTAATGTGGTAATATCTTAACAGATGTAGAAAATTTACTGCCAAATGGGTTCAAAAGATCAATTTATATAACGCTGCTACATAATTATGATTATACTCTACTGCGCTTTGATGAAAACAAAACTCCTAACAGTGTAACTTTACACACACACAATAAAACATTATTCAAAAGCTCCTGACAACAAGTGCACCTCCAACAAAAGTTTGAAGACATCAACAGATGAGGCTTTTCTTATGTCTAATGGTAGGTTATTCCAAAGCTTTGGAGCGGCGCAACTGAAAGAGCATCTCCATGGGTTACTTCTGTTTTTTGTGAGATAGCTTTAGAAGCAGCTTGTCTCGTGTACTTCGTTAAGTTATGTGCATGTGGATGTGATGTAAAAGATAATAATTCCGACAAATAATTTGGGGCTTTACCAATTATGCAGGTTTTTACAAGGAACATGCAATCTAAAACGAAATAAGTTTGATACATAAATCACTGATTTTTTCTAAATTATGTAGTAATTAGCGGTTCGATTTCTTTGAGCGTGAATTTGTTGCTGTCGTTGTCTCAGCCAATGGATTTGCCTTGAATAAAAAATGTGCAAAGGAGAACTATTGATTTGATAAGAATGCTTGAATCAAAACTATGTAAAGAAAAGAATATAATTATATTATATCTGATAATATCAATCATGCAATGCCATTAATATACAATATATCAAAGGTTTCGTTCAATGCTCTCTAAGTTTTATGTAGTAGTATGTTTCATGCACTTTGTATAAGAAAATTATTTTACTATACTTTATTAGGGTTCGAACTTGTTGATGTTTTCCAAGAGTTTGGAAAGTACATACATTTAAAAAAGTTTAAATTGAAAGAAAAGGTTAAATATTCAAATTGCGATAATTATATGATATCAACTACCATTTTGTTCATTGATATTTATGTTCAAACAATACCAAAGCAATGGAATAGTTATCATCACACCTCAATTTCACTTATCAAACAACATGCGTGTATAAGTATTCATAACGATACTTTTCTGTTTTTCCCACTTAAATTGGTAAATGATTTGAAAAAAATATGTGAAAAATAGGATGTTTAGAAACACTGAAAACTTGATTTTTTTTCTCTATCCAATGTTGTCATAATGTTGACATATGTGCTTGTCACAATGTTGTCATAATGTTGTCATATGTGCTTGTCACAATGTTGTCATATGTGCTTGATATGCTGCGCTTCATAATGATGTCCTGCCTACCATGCCATACGCTGTGCCACGGAGCTGAGTTTGAAATGTTTACTTCTTCGTCCGTTTTGTTTTTATTATTAAATGTAATACAGATGATGCATCTCTTTTAATGTTGTTATTATAACTCTACAGCTGGTCTTACTCGGTATGGAAGAAATATAAACTGAAGCAGATATTAAATGAGAGGTTTTATAACAAATTTGTTTTATTTATGTTCTATGTAATGACTTAATATTCTTAACAGAAAAAAGAAAATAACACTTGTCATTGTTTACAAAACAATTAGTCAATTAAATTTTTGTCAATTCAATTCATTTCAAACACACAATATAAAGACAGATCATAAAAAAAACTCAGATCAATGAAACAGATAAAGCATGCACGTACATAAAAACATGATATTACAATGACATCTTGTGTGAGCGGGGACAGCTGATGGGAAGACTTTATAAAAGTTTCACTAAGAAGAAAATTATCATAGAGAAAGAAAAATATTCTCACTCTTTCTGAACCTTTCTTTTTACCAAATCTGTCTTAAATACCCCCCAAATAAACGAAATCAACTTGTTACTCCCCACGAAAAGCCATCTCTGATCCCAGGGCTTTACTTGTACACTGGAGGTGTTGTGGTGTAGTGGTTCATTCACTTGACTCTCAATCAAAGGTTTTGGGGTTTAAATCCAAGCCCAGCACTCACATCCTTTGGCAAGGCATTAATCCCCATTCGCCACTGTCCACCCAAGTGTTAAATAGTAGCCCGGTAGGATGTGAAAGTCAATGTAGATTGCTCAGCATTATCAGCGTCTGTAAAATGGTGCCTGGCTGGAATGCTACCTATATAGGGCGTGGAGATTGTGAATACGTTGTGTGCGGGAAAGCCTGAATCCGATGACCAAAAGCAATTACTTTTTAGAGGTTTAATTGATCAGACCTTAATTGTTTAGGGGATATGTTCGAGGCGGTTAAACTTGTTTAGGGGAAACATTTTTTGAGAAAAAGCGCGAAAAACTCGAATAGGGTGTGATTTTGACAATGGATAAAACTTGTTGAGAGAGGTTTTGGAAACCTGTGGTCACGCGTGTATACCGTCCGTAATATATTCTGACTGGCCCATCCGGGATGCTTAATGCCGCCAAAACGAAGAAAAACGGGGACATGCCACAATATTTTTAGTAGGCCTATGGATGGGGATAACTTCTGTTCAAATTACCTTCTTAAAAATACAAGCCATAGTTATAACGGAAAACTTTATTTGTTCTCCAACTGTCAGGAAAATTGTCAGGAGACATGCAGTATCTCTGTTTCGAATAATCCTGGATCCACCTCGGTATTTCACCGAATATATACCCCCCCCTTCGGCACCTTTGCGTCAAACGTTCGTTTGCTCGTCTCGTTGACTGCATGCATGAGTTCATCTATTGCTATCATGTATGAATAAACAAGCGAGGTCAACATGTTATTGTCATGTTGATCGGCACGAAAGTTCGAATATAATAGGTGATTCCATAGTACAGTTCAGCCAATGTGTGTACGGTACTCACGTTTATCAAGAAATACCACAGGTTTACGTGTGGACAGAAACGGAGGTAATGTCTGAGCAAATACTCATAGGCCTATGCATTTTGTGCTTTGAAGTCTCTGCGTAGCTGTAAGTTTGATAATTCATAGATATCGTATTATGGGGGGTAATATATCGGTCTCGTTAGTACGTGTGACGGAGATATTACGTTTGGTGCATAGGCCTACGTCTAACTGTGTGATCGGGTCACAGGACCCAACACGTTTATTTGAGTTAATTAGTAATTAGCCTAAATAAAGACGGGGTGTGTGATTTTGGTAAAACACACACAGCTGCATGCTATTGTGTTTGGGTGAAATGGAGGGGGTTGGTTGTGAATCTCCTGCGCTTCTTCTGTAGCCACCATTTTCAGAGATCAGTCAAAGATGAGACAATCATAGATCGTAATAAAATAAATATATACAAAATTGAGATAAAGTATATTAGATTGGTCATATATATCATTAACAGGTATGGCTTGATGAGTTAATGTAAAGACGTCACAAAGTTGCGTATGATTATGACTCCAATATTATCTATTTCATGATCAACCATCCTTTAAACCCTTTTTGTACTTTCCGGTTACATTATCTATATATAGCATGGGACAGCTCTAACCCTCGCCGAAACAAACACGGTCACGGGTCAGATATGAACGTGATTGGTAATTGTGCTTCATGTAAAACGTTGTTGGAGCTATGATATTCAACGAATGACTTCTTTTACATTATTTTTCAGATCTAAACGTACATTTTGAGCATTTCCTGGCTCTGAATACTACTCTCGGCTAAAGCTTTGAGCGGTCTGCCATCACCGTGGTAGGAGATCTTTAAACTTTGGCAAGATGAAGATGTTCGGGAGTTTCCTTGCCCTCGTCGTCGTCGTCATCGTCGTCGATGCCATTTCTTCGGCCAATGGTGCTAACATCATCATATCCCTGCTCGTACCCGGGGAGAGTAGCCATGCCAAAGGAATGTCCGCCATAGGAGGAGCGCTAACCAGACGCGGTCACAACGTGACAATTCTGACCAGCTCCACGGTAGGATCTAAGGGATTCCATAAGGAAGCTTACAACAAGGCCGTCCAGTACAAATTTCAGTTACCACCTGAAATGCCTGATATGGAAACTCTTGAACAAGATTTTATAAACCTTGCTTTCGAGTCTGATCTGAAGAAGAAATTAAAGGTCATGGGGATGATTTTCTCAGTGTTGCGGCTCGGGTGCCAGTGTCTGTTCGATGACTCGGCGACGCTCACTCTCCTCAAAGAATCCACCTTTGACATCCTCATTGGGGACTCATTTGATGGATGTGATGCAATGCTTAGTAGTTACCTCGGTATCCCATTCATTGCCGTAACAACTGGGACGCGATACCCATTGTTCAACGAACATACCTACGGTGTACCAACCCCGTCGTCGTACGTGCCTTTCGGGTTCTTTCCTTTCTCTGACAAGATGTCCTTTTTTGAGCGAGTTGGAAGCTTCTTTGAACACCACGTGATCGCGAACTTACTAGGATGGTCCCACTTTGGGGCTTTGAGTGAGGTGAAGGATAAGCATGGTATCGCACCAGGTCGAAGCATTCCAGATCTCCTAGGTGGAGCAGAGTTGTGGATGTGCATGACGAGTTTCGCATTTGATTTTCCTCGACCTACCACACCGAATTGGATTGAACTGAAGGGTCTCACAGACATTCCCGTGAAGCCTCTTCCAAAGGTACAAGTAATTACCTCCATACGCACATAATTATACTTTCTCTCTCTCTCTCTTTTTCTTCTTCTCTTTTTTCTTCTTCTCTCTCCCTTTCTCTTACTATCTCTCTCTCTTTCTCTTTCTCTCTCTCTCTCTCTCTCTCTCTCACCATCTAACACCATCTAACACATTCCATACTTTCTTGGTGCTAGTGAGAGCTTGATTATTATCTCGATTATACTTGTTACTGTTATTTTGAATATATATTGGTGGTAAATATGTTGACCACTTGGCCTATACCCAGATAAACGGAGGTGGGGCGGTTAGCGATAGGCGATGTGTACTCTCTTGAAGATCCTCCATCCATGGCAAGCCTCATGACAATTGAAGAAAAAAAAAATCTGAGCTTTGAAACAGAGGTGTGTGGGCATATGCTAGCTCTACCATAAGCTGGATACACCACGTATTTATGGTGATTAGGTATCGTCGATAAACATATCCTTTTTCTCGTAGAGTGAATCCCGAAATTGTTTATCCATGGACGTAATAATAATACCATACTTTCCGATACAACCTTTTAAAAGTCAATGTTAGAGATTATGGTGAAAACGCCTTATTATTTTTCTTTCTCGCGTTTTTGTGTCCCCTTCTCTTGTCACAGGACTATGCAGACTTCGTTGATGGATCGGGCGATCATGGTTTCATCGTATTTTCATTGGTAAGCAGCTTTCTTGGAAATTTGTCACGATGTTAGAATGAATTAGGAATTATAAGTCAGTTATCATGATCTTTCAGTATTAACTATATATTTTGGGTGACTCTTCTCATGAAAATACACGCCGGTAAATAGCAGGTAGGCCTAGAGTTTACCGCAGCTATATTCATTTGGTCGATGGTAATGCTGTCGTCTTCATTGTGAGCCTTCCATTTCAAAGAACGTACCAGTAAGGCTAAAAAGTGATTGATCGACCTTAATTTCAATGTATAATTACCCTATATCGAAAGTGGAGTACAATCATCGGACACTGTAGGTTCCTTATAAGTCAACTTTCAAGAATATGCTGTGTCAAATAACAAACGAATCAGTGTAACAAATCATTTTATTTTAAAGAGGATGTAAATCACTCTAGTGATCACTCTAGTGATTACTGATGATTTGTTTCCTTCAAACTCAGGGTACACACTTTAGCGAGCTCCCAAAACCAGGGATGGCAGAGGCCTTTGCGAGAGTCTTCAGTGAGCTTCCACAGAGAGTCATCTGGCGGTATACTGGGCCGCGCCCTCGTTACCTTGGTAACAACACCATGCTAGTAAAATGGATGCCACAAAATGACCTACTGGGTATGTACGTTTATCATCTTTGTAGGCCTATGTAGATCTAATCAATCATTAAAACACCCTGTCCTGACACCCTGTCTGGTTCTGGTAGCACTGTACTATTGGTATTGGTTGTGTGAAGAAGAACAGAACATTTGAATAAATCCTGTATTCTAAAATGCATGACATTAAAAAATCTGGACTCGGGGTGATGATTAAGACAGGTTATTAATTAACTTTGTAAGGCATAGAGTCTGTATTATATCATTTGTTTTGAAACATTATCTGTACGTATAGTTTTAATCAATCTTAATCGATAACTATGAATATCAACAGGTCACCCGAAAGCCCGAATCCTCATCTACCACGGCGGCCTCGCGGGCATTTACGAAGCCATCAGCCACGCCGTCCCCATGGTCATCATGCCAATCTTCGCCGATCAACCTTCAAACGCGGTCAGGGTCGAGGCTAAAGGCATGGGGAGAGTGATTGAGAAAGACTCCATCACGTACGAGACCGTGAAGGAAGCTGTGGTTGATGTTCTTGAAAATCCCATGTAAGAAAGAATGTGCGTGGCTAAAATATGGTCCTCGCGCTGACATATTATAATTGCACATACAATTATTTAGATCTGTTTAAATTTCATGATTTCAGTCATTCTTCAAGCATGACGCACAGATTTTTTGAGAGATATAAATGGCTCGTTGTTAAATGGACAGAATGATTGAATAGATATAATGCAAAAGCAATGCATAATAATTGTATTATCATGAAACGCCAACGGCAACCCCAATGGCATTGAGTAGGAAAATTTGGCCAACCCAGTTCAATTTGGGCTCAATATGGAGAATACTGCTTTGTCGGGCAAGCACAAAACTAAAGAAGAGACGCCATGTTGTGACCAACTGAAACCATGTTCGCCAAAATTTGTGTACAGATGTCTCTAGGCAACCTGTGGTTTGAACGCCCCCTTGTTCCATTGTTACGCAACGTTTGCTATTCAAGTGCAATAAACACATACAGTACTATGTATTTTATTGTAATTTCAGCAAAAGGCAGTGTCATTTTGTTTGTATACAATCCAACTTGAAACGTCTCAGAATATTTATCATCCAATATAATTATTCTGTTTATTTCGCGATCTATTTTCAGCTACTTAGAAAATGTCCGACGATATTCAGGAATCTACAGAGATTCCATAACCAAACCGGATGATGTTGTTGTCTTCTGGGTGGAGCACATCCTCAAATTTGGAGGTTCACACCTGAGATCTAGAGCCTTGGAGCTCAGCTTCATCCAGCTTCATTCGATCGACGTTCTCGCTTTCATCGTCGGGATCTTAGCTGTCATCGTCTTTCTTCTCTTTTCGTGTTGTAAACGATGTATATCATGTTGCTTAAAAAGCAAAAAAACGAAAATAGAATAGTTACATAATTTGGTATATTTTCTATTCCTGAATGACTGTTGAAATGTATTTTTTCTAAATCTATCCTTCAGTGTTGGTATCCAAATTCGTTTAATGTAAAATAACTGCATCGAGATAAAACAAAGTAGATATCTTAATTTAATTTTTGTTGTTGAGAGATTAAAATTAATATCCTTGGAATTCAAAACGTACGAAAGATGGTACAAGGTATCACTTGCACATTTCTTTGAAAAATAATATGAGGGAAATATGGACAAAATAAGAGACATGGCAATCAAATATACTATATTTTCATATGAATTTATTCATTTTACAATTTAAGAAAGTATTCATGCACATTTGTGAAGAAAACAGAATAATGTAAGAAAACCACAGCAGCCAATCTTTCCTAATTTGAACCCCAAATTGTTAGCTTTCCATTTCCTCTTAGTCTGAATGTAATTGAATATTTTTCGGGCAAAATAAGATTTGATATACATGTATATTCATACAAAATATGTTCAATAATTTTGTGTATTTCAAATACTTTGCTTATAACACTGCACATTGATTGCGTTCATAAAAAATGATAGATTAAAACTGAAGTATAAAAATATAATTATTGTATGACGTACTTCACCTTGTATTTTCATTGTGTCTGTCTTAAAGCCCGTCTGCACTTGTTTGGCCAGGAGGGAAATAGACCTCCCAGCATAGTCACTGACAGGTGGTTATCTCATTAAATCAGCTCTCAATTAACATAAGAAAAAGAGGACCATGGGGACCAACGGGCACCGCTTAGGCATAGAGGGAGCAAGTAGCTACAAGTAGTGCAGTGGGGCTTTAAAACAAAATCGTTAATAACATCAAGAAATCAGCAACGATTCTCGACGTATAGTCATGATGCTTCCGATGAAATGTTCAAACAGTTTTAAAACTATTGCTGTATCTTACATATGATGTCTAAATTGTACTTTGCAATTAAAATGGAATTTTAATCAGTGCTTTAATGGAAATTACATGGCATTTCAAACTACAAAGCATTTACACAGACACGTCTTGTTATCTTGTTATATACAGTACTACACTCAAATAGATTTTATTCGCATTGCACAAATAGTTGCAAAGGAATTATATTGTTCATGATTTATGTCTGATGAGATTTACCTCATGAATGCTCTTTCGAATGATAATTGCAAACAATAGCAAATGATTTAATTACCTTTTGAATATATGTCAACATTAGAATTATTTGAAGGACGTTTGGAAGAACAGAAAGCTCATAAAAAGGACATGATTTTCTTCAGTATGATTGTCATGATTGCAGTTATTTTAAGTATTAATCGTTCTGAGAGGTTTCTAGCTGTACATGCATTATGGTTCGACACTTCAAGGAAATGTAATATTTCTTTAAATGATTGTTCCTAAATATCTGAAGTGGTCCCGATGTTTCTATTTACTTGTCTTGTAGGGTCAATGATTAAAAAATACAAAGTGGCCAGAAATCTACGTTAACATTAATTTTAAAAGAGGAGGTACTTTGAATCTCCGTAGGTGAATTCAAATAAGAATTACTTCACGAGTTGTTCATAACATTGACATAATATCTAATTCAGCAATCATAATTTTACTTAAATGTACATTTGTATTAAAAACAAATTCATCAAGTTCATTGAATGTAGTTCAATGAAATTCTTATACCAATCTTTATGCAACACGTGCTCCTGTTATATTTTGTATGGAAAAGTTAATAAAGGTACATGCATAAAAATATGAATACTTTATCCGTGAAAATTACCATTGCACCTGATAGTTTGTTTCACTCGATCAACCAAAATCAACAATATTTACGAGGACTGTGAGTCTTCACCACCCAAAAAGAGACTTTACAGATACACTGCACCTAAATTCTTCCACTGCTATCATAACTCAACCCATGTCAACATCGAATTAAATATTTACAATCTCATGTTCCATATTCCATATTCTTCAAAACTATTGATTTATTACATTTCTTTTACTGAACCACGTAAGACGAATATATTCTTGGGGGTGGGGTCCACTGGTTACACATATAATTTTAATCTGACTTTGGTTTCCTGGTTCCCCTTCCACAACAGCACCGATAGCAAGTTCGAAGTATGAGGTAATTGACGTATAGGATGACGAGGCATATTACGATGACGAAGGCTAGGACATCGAATGAATTTAGGACGAAGAAATTTAGATCGCGACCTCGTAATCGTAGATGGTCGCCGCCGAATTTGAGCACGTGCTCGATCCAGAAGACTGCGGTGTCTAACGGGCTAGCGATGGTGTCATGGTGGATAGAGCCGTAATGTTCGACGTTGGTTTTATACCTAGGACGAAAATGGAAATATGTAGAGATTGCTTTTTCTTTGAGGGGAATGAAGATCTTATTTGCTTAACTTTGTGTCGTTACATTTTCTTTAACATTTCCTTTTACGAAAGATAACAAAGCTAGGCTTGAATATTAGATATGATGCTTATAAATAAACAAAGGAATTACTGTTTGAGCCAAATGAAGGTAACAGAAGAAAAGTTGCCATGTTTAAGAGTAGAGAGAGGGGAGAGAAAGAAAGAAACATATATAAAACATTTTTATATTCAAACTATTCAAAATAAAGGAGTAAATGGGAATGTGGAACATATACAAGTGAAGAATGGATAGAAGCTCGAATTGAGAAGTGGCAATCAGGACAATGGAGAGGAATGGAATAGCGCCAGCTCGTTATGTTTGAACGGAATTTCAATCAGGGGCCCGTACAATATCTTGAAGGGGACGTAATAATGAAGTTTTACAACAATCTATTTTGGCAGAGCAAGAATAATTGTCAAAACAACCCCTACCCCGAACAAGATGGGGAAAAACACAACTTGTAACACATATCATGTACGTGTAATTGTAGAATATTCATAGATAGTAATCATTAGATTTTGTCTAAATTTTATTCCAAAGCCGAGAGGACACGCTTCTATTCTTTCTCATGTTCTTAATCTCACGATTTCCTGCAATGAGGCATGAACCTTAATCCTTTCCTACTCTGTCATAAGTTCCTTTCCCTTCAAGAGGTGAAAAGAGAGACATTATAGAGAAATACAGTGTAGAGAAATCTGACTGATTTGTCTTAAATTTTTGTACGAAATAAAGAACCTCGTAATTTGTTTTTTCTCGTAGTAACCAGTCCTTACTTAGGATTGTTGATGACTTCTTCTATGGCATTCTTGACAGTATCGTGGGTCAACTTGGCTCTGTCTAAGACCACACCCATGCCTTTCTTGGTGACCCGAGCCCCCATGGCGGGTTGGTCAGCGAAGATTGGTAGCAGGACCATGGGTACCTTGTGGTAGAGAGCCTCGTAGACCCCGTTGACACCGCCGTGGTAGATCAGGAGTCGTGTCTGCAGATGACCTGGTCGGGATATGTGAAAATAACAATTATTAACCACTATATGCACAGTTGTAAAATAAAAAATAAGTTTAACCAGTGGCGGATACAGGGAGGAGGTGATTGGGGGGTTGGCATGCCCCCCCCCCAAAAAAAAAATATGCGTCTTCGATCATCGTCCACAGCACATCTTCATCTAGCCCCAGGCCCTCGCACCCACACCCGCTATGGCGATCGTGCCTTTTCTGTTTGTGCCCCCAACTTTGGAACAAACTTCCCCTTGAAATACGCGAGTCCCCAACGTTAGAAACCTTCAAGAGTAAAGTTAAGACTTATCTGTTCAATATGTAAAGTAATCATATTATGTTTGTTAAACTATAAAGCGTTATGTAAATATTAAGTATTATTACTGTATGATTGTTATTAGGAATTTGTAATTAGAATTATGTATCATGTATTTATATATTGTTGTAATTTGTAGGTTAACATTACTTTGTATTTTTGTTAAGCGCTTAGAAACATTGTATTAAGCGCTTTATAAATGTAATATATTATTATTATTATTTAAAAAAAATAATAAGTACACAATAAGCAACAAAAACCAAAACCAAAACCAACTAAAGTAACTGATTGTGCCCTTCCCGCAGGACATATAATTATATAGACCAAAAAGGCACCTAAAAAAGATAAACCGTTTTTTAATTTTGTTTTGTTTCGGTGTTGTTGTTGTTGCTGTAGGTTTTTGTTGTTGCTTGGATTAAAAAGGCACCCAAATATGTGAATACCTATTTAGTGCTTGTCTGAGAGAATAACCGGGAGCTATGACCGACCCAAGCCCCCGCCAGAAAATTAGTCTGGATCTACCACTGTTAACTACACTAACGCATTGTTCTGAAGGAAAGACGTTTGCAGAAACCATGACGATTCATACATGATCAAGAAGCTAATGACATCCTGGTTTAATAATGCCTGGATGTGGAAGGAAACGGTGATTAGTTTCATCTTTCACGGACAAGCAAATTTAATTTCAAACCCCATTGAGTGATTATGTGCATGAATTGTTCCATTTCCAAGCCAAAAATATAATTATCACGATCATTATCCATTATGATTTTCAGTTTGCATCTTGCTTGAAACACTCTTCCTCTTGCATAACCATACGTATTACAGCGAATCGCAAGTAATAATAATAATAATAATAGTAATAATAATAATATGTATATGTATATATATATATATATATATATTTCAATTATATTATTCCAATTATACTGCAACGAGAATTGTTCAAGCCTCATCAACTACATCGTCACTGACTTGGCCAAAATTCAATCATAAAATGGGAGTGGTCGGTCTTCTATTTCAGTTGAACATAAACAATATCAATGAATTTGATTATATGAACCCCTGTACATACAAAGTGAATCAAAGTCGATTATCGTATTTTTGTTAAAGTTACCTAATAAATCATTTTGCGGCAACCATTCCATGACACGTGTGTTGTCTCCAAGGTTACGAGGCTTCGGTCCAACATATCGCCAAAGTACCCGTTGTGGAAGCTCGCTGAAAACCTTGGCAAAAAGTTCGTTGAGTTCATCATCCATCAGTGACGTCACCATGGAACCCTGGAAGACAAAGCACAGTGAAGGCAAATAATTTCTGGATATTTGTTATCTTCGATTTGGCAGCACTAAATCATTAGTCCTGCAGTTATGATATTAAGAGACTGGATTGCAATGAGCGTTGAATGTGCGAGACATTGCAGAGCAAGCGCAATGAGCTAGGGCTCGATCAGTCGAGGTGCATAGCGGCGCTATACAAGAAGATATCTTCATCATCATCATTAAACTCAGATGAAAATCAAATGGCTTAGTTAAAAAGAAGATGCAGCTCGAAAGCTGATGATAGTATAATACTTACTACATGAACCTATGCGAGAGTCACAAGTACATCAAACATGATTATTTGATTTCCAAAACTACGTCTACAAAATTATATCTATGTTTTCGAGGCTGCAACCTTTTAAACGGTAGATTGCCAATTTGCCATATTGTATTTGCAGATAGGGCCTACCTAGAATTCATCAATTTACAAAAACAAAAGGGGTTATGAAATGATAATGTTCGCCTACATCATCTAAAAGATATGTGTATTGGTGAAGGTGTGTTTGTGCGTGTGAATGTGTGTGTATGTGTATAGGCAAGGTGTTCTGATGATTCGTTACGAGCCTGCTTTAGCAGTGATTAAGGTAACCATTGGTATCCGAAAACGACTGACAGAACTTACCAAACTGAATATGATGATTCCATGTTTTCCAGCACCTTGGACAAAGTTCTCCAAGTCCTGTAAGAAGAAAAAAGTTGAAAAATGTATTAATCAACGAACAAAATGTATAGAAAGATGAAACACTACCGGTTGCAACGGCAATAAAGTCACTTTCAGGCAGAGACCGCAGAGGTATACTGCGCTGACCTCTTTGGAGTGGCCTACACTTATTAGTGGGTAAGATAATTATAAGTGTACCAGTTTACTGTGGATCATCATTATCCTAAACTTCAGAAATCAAGCTGTGAGTGACCAAAGATGTGTAGGACAATCTCTGTATCGTACCTGAGGAATGGGTTTAGGCTCGTACCGTAGCAATCCTCCGACGGCTATCCAACCTGGGCCAGTGGGTCTCGGAAAGTCTAGACTGAAATCAATATGAGCCAGCCACAATTCGGATCTACTCGTCAATTCATCAAAAGCCTTATCTACAGAAATGTTATACTTTATCTGGATGTCCCTAAACAACGAGTGCGCGTACAGCTTTAGACAAGGTCCAATCACATGGCGGAATATAAGATTTGAAGTTCTTTGCAAAAAATACATTTCATCTGAGAATGATTTTGAGAGGGAGAAGGGCACATACGAGGAAGGTATTGGGATGGAGACCGTGTCCTCATCGAAGAACGTCTGCCGAATTGATGTCGTCATAGTGACGTAAGGTATGTTCAGGCTCTCAGCTACCAAGAAGTCACAGGGGTTGATGGCGATGTGGATCATAAGATCAAACTTGGAGTTTTGCAATTGTTCGATGATGCTTTGATTTCCGATGACACCAGAGCAACTTGTCGTGAAGAACTTCAAATAACTATTGACGATCGACAACGGTCCTAGGGGATTCCATCCCGATTCGTCATCGGGTAGGCCTACTCCAAGTGCAGTGCGCATCATCTCCGCTTTCAACTCGTCAACGTCAGACTGTTCGAAAGCGACATCGTAAACGACAGCCTGGTTGAATGCTCCCTCAAAACCTTTGATACCTTTGTTCGACGGGACCAGGACAGTGATAGAATGCCCTCGCTCAAGAAGACCCTTGGATACGACTGCCATTTGACTCGTCCGACTGTGCATGCTAGTCGGGTCGGTCATGCTCACCAGTATGTTATAGCGTCTCCCATTTTGCTTATTGTCATGCCGCAAAGAAAGTACTACTGTCAAGTTCATAGAAATGACAATAAGTATCAATGTTATTCGACGCTGTAAAGACAAGCACGCCATCGTTGAAAAAAGTTGTTACAAGGCAAAAGCGCATGTGAGCCATGCCATAGACGAACTTGCATGTGGATCAGGCTATAGTGCTGGCTATTATCCTGTAAACATGCTGAATAACTCCATTCTCGTTCTAAACACACAACTTTGCTCATATATATTTGTGTAGCTTATCTGACACATATCCCAGTTATTGAATCATGCATCTGATTATCTGATATAAAAACATTGGCTGAACACTACTTGCTATTTACACATGTACGAGCTTAGGTCAACACTTTTACAACCAACACGTGTATACTCGAATTTCCGCCCCCTTCGATTCCTTCCTGCATGATTTGATACTAGATAAACAATATCTTATTTATGGCCCGTGAACTTTGCTCAGTCAGTGCACTATACTGTCTAATTCAACAATAAGCGGTACAACGTTCATATTTGTCTGCCCAATAACAGAAATATTAATACTACTGTGTAATATCGTTTTGTGTATTTGTGTTCTTCAATATATGTGATACACGGTCCTGATATTCTCTATGAGTTGCAGGCTACACACTGAACTTGAATACCAAGTGACTACCTGTTGAAATCATGATGTGTTTATTTTTTGAGGAGGAGCGATGGCTCAGTGGTAGAGTAGTGGTCTCGAAACCGGGAGGTCCCGGGTTCGAAACCAAGTCATAGCGATAGTGCATTTGGTAAGGCATTAATCTTAAAGGGATTGGGTAACTTTGTCTCAGATTCTGAAACGAAATCCTGGATTTAGCCCATAATACAATGATAATTATAAACCTTTAGGTCAGTCAGAAAACCCATGACATTTACAAGCCGATCTCCTGTCTGATTATCAAGATATTTATGATTGGAAATTGAAATCAATTTTTGCGTTTTCCTAATGGTTTTCATAACACTACAGTCTATTGGGGAAAATGAGTATAGTGAAACCGGACACTCAAAATTTTTTACTTTTTTGAGGCACTTCTTGATCATTTTGAAGCGCAGTTTTTTTAGGGCTTCAATATTACACCATATCACAGACACTGATAACACGTAGGGCCATGTATCTCAGATTTAACATTGTTAAACGATGCCTTTAATTACCAAGTCCCCTGGAGATGACTTAAAGGGTTTAATTACTTACAAGCATATAGATGCTTTCTTAGCAGTCAGGTAAAACAAACAAAGAAACAGATTTGAAGCAAAGATAATCATCAATGTTGAATAGTATACAAATGATGCATGCTCATGAGTTCATTATACAATCTATCCGCACTCAAGTTGAAGATGTGTGTTTCTATCGCACGAAGCCGTTAGGCTGAGTGCGGTAGATACACACAGCATCAACGAGGGCGGATAGATCGTATAATGAACGAATGAAAACATGCGTCATTTGTTTTATACAACGAAACTCCTAGATCCTTGTTATTTGATGTAAAAATAATGAATTCAAGATTGTTTCGTGACAGTTTATGGCTGACAAATAAATCTGAAGTTTTAATAAGTCTCAATTTAGTGCGCACACATATAATTATAGATATAGCAAGCGCACCTCTATCTATACCCATTTACGCATAGTGCTGCGCAAGAATAGGCCCATGTACTGTACACGCAGTATTAAGCGCCCTAACCTCTACGCGCACTACTGCGCGGCACTGAAAAATCGTTGGATAGTACTGGAAAATATTGCACCCTTTTTCATAAAAAAGCGTGCAATAGGCTCAGTAAATGAATCACACGTGACCGCGCATGACCAATCATTTGATTAGGATCTGGGAGTGAGTTGTATAAAAGTTAATAATGATAATAATAATAATAATAATAATAATAATAAAAACGATGCTTATAAAGCGCTTACCACCGAAGTCTCTAAGCGCTATAACAAACAAAATTCAATGATAAACAATTACATATTAAACAACAAAAAAATTACACATAAACCTACAAATTACAATACATATGAAATATACATCAATGTGAACAGAGTAAGTTAATCATCAAAAGCAATTTTGAATAAATGTGTCTTAAGACAAGTTTTGAATTGGTTGACAGTCTAACAGTTTTTGACATGTAAAGGTAGTTTGTTCCAAAGTTCAGCAGAAGCTTTGGAAAAAGAGCGATGACCATAAGAAAAAAATTGACACCGAAGTAGACACAAGGTTTAATTGTGAAGATGACCGTAGATTGCGTGAGGGTTTGTATTCAGAGCAACCACTACAGAAAAAACAGTTATTATGTCAAAGCTTTGCCTTATTATTAACATTTTAAAATGGAATTAAAAAGATAATTAAAAATAATAAATTGAAAAAGTACAAATTCAATTCAAAGGGATTACGAATTCTCAGTGAAGGTTCTGGATCAGATAATAAAAAATGCGTTATTTTAAAGAAACTTCTACTGCATGATGAAACCAAGATTTTCCCAATGTCTAAATAACATCTCTTTGTGTAACAAACAGGATAACGTTACATATTTATCACAATTAGTCAACTAACTATAAAAGACTAGTACAGGCCTTTGAAAACATGTTTTTAAACACAGAGGCAACCTGAGCCTTTTGGCTGTACTGTGTGGTATGCTATGTGTGCTATGTAGTATATGGACCGACTCTTTTTTTTCTTCTACCTCTTAAATTGGGATGGTGATAATATTTTATCAAGGGATAGGACATGACACAGAATCGCACCTTTTAGCGGTTTGATATGCAATGACAACGTCACACCTCCTCTCCTATAGTTTTGATAAATTCTATCCAAATCGCATCGCATTTACAGAAATACAACAAAATGATAAATACAGTTCATTTGATACTTGGTTGCAGGCTTTGAAAATAAAGAAATGTGAAATAGGCCCTAATTTAACACAGTTCGGTTATTGCGATTGTAAATGAGCTGGTTTATCGATTAAAAAAACCCTATTCAAATAGCAGCCTCATATAAGGCTGAAAAAATTGAATATATTAAAGTTGTTTTTGTTTAATTCATTAAAATACAATACACTGTAGAATAAATTTATAAATGAATAATGCCAACGTCGCATGTCGCATTTATCTCTGCGAGACAAAATCAATCACAAAGTCATACGCCAGAAAACAAAGGTTAAAGACATCATGGAGAAAGTCAGAGAATCAAAGTGGAGATGGGCTGGGCATGTAGCAAGACTTCAGGACAATAGATGGACAAATCGTTTAACAGAATGGCAACCAAGGACGGGAAAGAGAAGAAGAGGAAGGCAGAAGAGAAGATGGAGAGATGACCTAACATCATACATGGGAACGGCCGCTTGGACTAGGGATAGCTAGAAACAGAAATGAATAGAAATGTTATGAGGAGGGCTTCGTCCAACGTCTGGATGAAATATAGCCTGATTGATTGATTGATTGATTGATTGATTGATTGAATGCCAACGTGGTATTTCCTTTAACAACATTAATGTAACTTTATTTGATTCACCTATTCAAATAAGTTCCTGCAATAATGATCTGTATTAACATCATAAGATAAAAAACATGATAATTCCGTCAAGTCAACATGATTAGATAGATAGGTCGATCTCGAAAATTCAATTACTTAACCCAGTTGGAGCGGAAATAGTGAATTTTCTCTGACCTACATTAGTGCAAACCAATTCTAGTCACTGATAAAAGTTCCTTGTCCAAAATGTCGTGGTTCATTTGTGATGTTTACCACCACTTAACAGATTGAGGCTGAAAGGAGAAACATGCAAGTACTTACTCCAGTTCTTGCCAAAATTCAGTTCACTATAGAGCATTTCCTAAACCCACGTTAATGTGACCCACTTTTCTTCACTTCAGCAGCCCCTTTTCGTCCTTATTTTCCCTCAAGGTATTTCTCCTTCACCTCTTACACTATGACACACATTAAAAAGACCTGAAAGAATAAAATAACTCAACCCAGTTAGAGTAGAAATACATGTCATCACAACATTTCCATGACCTACTGATGTAATGCTGCTTTAGAACCTCAATCTCATTTGTGCACCCTTCGGCTTATCCCCCCTCCCTGCATGCCCCCTCTCGTCTGTCTTTTACATTCAACTCATACAAGTAATTAAATACATCTACATTGTTCCTTATGTTGACAGCTTCAATGTGGAAAAATACAAAGATCTGATCCAGTTAACAGTATAGGAATCTAATACCATGACCCACATTCAAATAACCCTATGCATCTTTTTCAAACTTGAGGACGCTCCCCCGAATTTCCACCAAGTTATTTCTCATTCACATTATACAAAATAATGAAACAGACATTTTACTTAAAGGAGAAATTCCTGTCCAAGAATTTATCCCCGACCCACATTAATGACCCTTTTTATTTAGCTTTTCAAAAAACTCCAAGCTATTCACCATGTTTTCCACCAAGTTATTATGTCTCGTTTTATCTTGTACAACATAATTAAACACAATTTTGTGTGAACAGCTAAT
Organism: Mesocentrotus franciscanus; assembly: GCA_037976565.1. Taxonomy (NCBI): domain Eukaryota; kingdom Metazoa; phylum Echinodermata; class Echinoidea; order Camarodonta; family Strongylocentrotidae; genus Mesocentrotus; species Mesocentrotus franciscanus. Next base: position 29,977,882 of record CP137676.1, on the reverse strand, counting down.
TTGGGGAAAAGACAGAGATTTAACTCTGAGGAGAAGCCCATGTCAACAGATCCACGTTTATCAACCTACGTATTAAGCCGCATCCCATTATTTCTCTCCATGTCATGTAGCGTTCACTATGTTCCATATAAGGAATTCCATGTCAACAGAAAACAAGGGATTCCCTAACCAACATTAATATATCTAATTTTTGTATTCGCCTATTCATAGAACATCTTCACCTCAAAGTCATGTGATGTTCACGTCATAAAATATGATGACGTAAATTACTTCTATGATGTTCACAGGTGAAACAAAAATAAGACAGAATATGAGAGAAATCCATGTCAAAAATTATTTCTTAACACACATTTAATTTAAGCCTATATTTACTTATAGGAGACCTCTGTTCCTTATCTGATCTCCAAATGAAACAGAAGGGAAATAACAGTGGCGGATCCAGGATTCTCTGACCGGAGGGGGCACAAGGCCGAACATTCTGTGCCAGGAAAAAATTTAATAGGTAAGCAGTTTTTTTGGTGTGCCGTTTTAGGTACATGTACATTGTCCTCAAGAAGAAAAACAAAATACCATTCGTTTGTGATATAGTTTGCAGACCTTGAAAAATAATGAAACGCAAGATTCACCCTACAGATAAAAAGGACTGATCAGTTGGAACAGAATTCCTTGCCAGCAACGTATTTCCCTGACCCATATTTATTGTAACCAAAGTCAAGCTGTAACATCGATTTAATGACATATTTAAAGCACACCTACCACTCCCCCCCCCCCCACGAAGTCATGTCAAGTTCATCTTCTACAAGTAACAAAAAAGAAACACAATGAGATATTCCTCTGTGTTATCACCTCATATCTCATTTTTTGTAAAGAACAGCGAAAAAAAAACAGCCAAGTTTCCAAGTCAACAGAGAATTTCCCTGACCCGATTTAATGTAACCCTTTAGTGGTCTTTTCAAAGTAATCCCTCTTTTCTTTGTTTTTGTCTAGCTCACGATTCTAAAACGTATGACAAATCAGACCGTCCATGTGTATTTAGGCAGACTTCCAAGTAGGCATATAGGGATCAGGTTTCACGGTAACCCAGAAACATTTGTAGGTTATGCAACTAAAATGTCTCGCAATAAATTATTATTTTAACGAGGCTGCATCATTCCAGTATCATCACCATTATCTGACTCAGTTGCTTCTTTCATATCATATTAGCAGTGGCGTAGTGTGTTCGTCCATCCATTGAAGGGGTATATTTGAACGATGGAGGGGGGGGGGCGCACCAGTCTAGGCTCGGAAAATGAAATGCAAATTTAGAATTAAGGCTACTGATTAGAGTGCGGGAATTGCTCCATGCGTTTTCTTTTCAAGACCATTTCCCCCTTTTCATTTCTCTTTCTCTCTTTTCTCGCTTTTTCTTAGTTTTAATCTTTTCACCACTCGATTGGGAGGGGATGGGGGCTATAGCTACGTCACTACAGTGTATACATTGGCATTAATGTAAAGCTCATACTGGAGAATCACTATCATATCTTTGTCCTAATCTGGCAATGTTATATAGCTGGACATGATGGCGGCATGACCGTTTGCCCAGCTCACATTCTATACTTCACTTTCCTTATTGCCTGCCTTTCTTTAAAACTTCCCAATGTTCATATTGATAAAGAGGAGAAAGGTGTTTGATAACAAAGAAATGCAAGAATCGCCATCTCAACCAAAGTCTAAGTAGCTATGTTTTTAATAGCTACTGCATAATAGGTTACTCATATAATATCACGTTGGGCAATTCCTTCTTTTTAAATACAATGTTGGTTTTCTGTATTGGATGTAATAGCATAATTTCTACATCTTTTACCTCTTCCAATCATTTCCTTTTTATTTTTCTTCTTAGCATCTTAGAATAATAGCATACTCATAATCAGAGGCGTATCCAGCATTGTTTGGAGACGGGCGTTGTACTCTTAGCGTTTTGGGAGGCCCATCATAATTATATAGATAAAATACTAGTTGAAACCTGTCTAAATCTCGGGAAGCTGCCCATGGGGCACTCCGCCTACTACCTCTCCAGATCCAGAGGGGATTCCATTGCCTCATAATCAATCTCATGGTATACGCTATATACTGATAATGACCTGTGTGCTGCATTTGTAATTTTGAAAAAGTAACAGATGAAAACCTATGACATTTTCAAAGTCATTATCTTACTTTCTGTTCTGTGCGTTCTTGTCCATTACATGCCCTACAAACTGAATTTGTCTTTTTTTTATTATAAGGAATCTTTGATACAATGTCTTGTCAACTCGTCCCAATTTGATATTGTGTCAGTCCTCCTCTCAAGAGCTACATTTTGGCAATTTTAATTCGGCTTTCCATGAATTTATTCAATGTCCGAATTATTCTTGCAGTCATACATTACGTCAGGGAATACAGCATTTTCAATACCTGAATTTTAGTAGTAATTCTTGGGTTTCTAATTGTGGGCACTTTTTTTTGAGGGGGTTCTTTTTAGATGGGCATATGGTGGGTAGCAAACTAAAAATAATTACACTCCATATCACTGTCAACACGATTTCTCGCACATCGAAAAATAAGAGTCAAGAGGGAAAAAAGAGCGGAAAAAAGAAAAACATTATCGACACCTTTCCCACCTAACACGCACCTCATTTGATGAACTTATGTATCCTTAAGAAAAAAAATGTTTCTCTTTTTCGATCAGCAGGAGACAGAGGCGTATCCAGACACTTCGTTTCCATACAAACAGGGGAGGGGACCCTTAAGATGGTTGGGTGAAATATACCCGAACTGAAGTAGCCCAGTGTAGTGTTGAAACGGGCAGTATCTTTAGTATTAATTTGTTCGTTATGGAGGCCTTCAAACAGGGGGCAATTGCATGCCACTCTATCTTATGCTTTTTTTTCCTGGAGGGGGTCCTGTTGGTTGGGGAAAACCATGGAGCCTTGATTTCAAAAGTGAGCTGTCCTCTATGTGGAAACTCTACCTCAACTAATACACAGTGGAATTATTAAAAAGGGTAGGGCTTCCTTAGGTCATACCTGCAGTAACAAAGGGGGTACCCAAAAAAAATCTATGACTGACTAGACGGAACTCTCCTCTCTCCGCAATCACTGCTGCTCGCAGCACTAAATGACAAACTAGGGATACCTTTCTTGAGGTTATTGGTATTTTCGAAGGCATGCTGCGGAAATACTAAAAATAGTTTTTCAGTCTCAGATTCTGAATTTCATGAGTGGTGAAATTTCATTTTTGAAATGCCACGATGTGGTTAATGCCCGAATCACACCGACAAGACCGTCACCAGACCGACAAGAGACCGAATACAAATATTGCATTACCCCTATGGCACCCCCAGTCGGTTTGGAGTTGGTTTGGTTGTGTGACTTGAGGTATAAAGGGTTATTTCTTAATTCTCAATTCGACATGCGCCTATGATCATAATTTTGAGGGCATGTAGGCGAAAAGAATATCAATGGAGAGTCAAATTTGAGGAACGAAGGTGTATTGCCAAATTTGATAACTAGTGTTGGTGTGCACTGGTTTGCCCGTGTCGTAGACCCACTTCTAGTTGGGAAAGATAATTTTATAACCCCCCAAAAAAAAAAAAAAAAAAAATCAGGTCAAGGTTATACCCCCTTCACCATGTTCACCGGCTAGTCCAAGTGGGAATTTTGCTTAATTGATAAATTCTTTATCGTCAAATGAGGAAATTATGAGGAGACGAGTCGGGCTGGCATTTTTCACTTAATTTGTAGTATACCGTAAACATGAGTGTTGGGGCCTGGTGTAGGATTACGTTTTCTCTCACTTTGCATACTTTGGGTTTGAGTTTTTTTTAAAAGGGTTACGGTGACAAGCTGACAATATACAAAGTTTGTTGATCTCTTGTTGCACCAGCTTCGCAAATGAACCAAACTAAAGTTTGAGGAGACTCGATATAGGGATACCGTGCTGGCGTCTTTATCTAGCGGAAAACCCCCACACAAAAAACGCCTATGAAATTATGTTAGTGATTCACTGTCCCACTTTCGCTAACTGGGCAAAACATCGTCATATATTTTCAGTCGCCCTTCACTTCCCCTTTTCCCTCGTTAGACCCCCCACTTTTTTCTTCATTACCCATTTCTTGATGACCATTCGATGCACCAAAAAACATGTGCGCTTCTACTTGACTTCGAACCCTACACGTTTTGGGTCTGGAAAAATGTTAGAACATGGGACTTTCTGAGAAATATCTAACCTAATTATTTATCCACTTAGCCCGGTTCCTCTTTCTGCAACTCAAGCAATAAGCACATGAACTACAATTTTAAGAAGCCCCAAAATTTGGCGAAGTAGGTCTAAGCACTGAGCATCAACACGATTGTTACACGGATATATAGTGGGCTACTTCGGCAGACTGCCTGAAAATATAAAACCATCAATATTCGGGCAGCTAGATGGAATCATCTTAATATTTTCATATCTTGTCTTCAATACCAAGATTTGTAGACTGATAAAAATACATAAAGAGTATAGATCGCCATCACTCGCTAAAAAAAATATACATATACTTGCTCACTAAAAATCAAAAGTCTGGAAAGTTGATATCCGGTTAATGTTTAATTCATTGTTGAATTGTGTTCTTCTTTAAAAATACCATCATCCATGTTTACATGGGCTACCTTGCCCACAGGCCTCTAGGCCTGTGTATGTGTGCCTCACAAACCATTTCTATTGTAGAACACAATTTCATTTACCCCTCAATATTTCTTTTACCAATATTTCTATGTATTACTTTATTGTTTTATGCAATATTTTACTTTCCATACCACCAAATTCATGATATATATATTTATAAATGTGTGTGTGAGTTATATTTATTCTATGTTTTTTAATCATGGTTTATGAAATAAAGGCGAAATGAAACGAAACATTTAAGCAAATCAAGAGAGTATGGTTATTTGTTTCCTTCAACTATTCACAAGTACTGTGCATATTATATACAAAAAAATATAATTGCTTTTCCACAAGCGATTAACAGAAATAGTATTCCTCAATCCTCAGGGAGTCTGGGTACTTTGTGTTTTTTTCTTCATATTCATGCTGAGTCTCTCTCTGTGAATAGTTATGAATGTAAACTGGTTCTAATTATATTCGATAATATATCCCATGGCGAGGATTTACAGCAAAATGAGAATCATCTCGTCTCCTTGAGGTTTTATCAAAGAATTCATATCGCTGAAATGTCAATATTTTCCAGCCTCTCACCTCTTAAATGAAGAAGTCACAAAAGTCGACAACCAAAATTGGTCGGCATATTACAGACTGCTTTTGTGGAATTCCTTGTTGTTGTTGCTGTTTGTGTAGTTGTTAATGTTAGGCTATTGTTGTTGTTGTTTTAACAGCGCTTATCATTCATAAGTGTTCTCATGTCTTACTCGCTCTTTCCTCCCATCATCGCTTAAGTTTTGTTTTCATTATCTACTATTATTTACCTTTTTACGTCTCTTCTTATTCTATTTCTCTAACTCTTTCTGCTATATTCCACTTGGTGTTGTATAATATCTTATATTCATCAAGTCATTGGGTCAATAGATTTTGTAGGTGAAGGGATCGGAAACGAAATGGCGACAACTTCACTGATAGAAAAACACAATTTGTTAACAATCAACAAATAAAAAAGAATCTCAGGTATTAAATGTAAATACAGGCCAAACAAAAAAGGCAAATAAAAAAAATTGACCTAAAAAATATTTTGGTGTGCCACCTATTCTCCCAATGGTATAACTTTTTTTAAATAAAATTATTCCTGTCATTCTGGTGCCAGTTTCATGATGGTGTCGTAAAGATATAAATATTAATAGAACATGCAGTATACATGTACCTTCAAAAGTAAGCGGTTCATATTGAAATACCAAAGATATTGATACAACAATAATTGAATAAGATGTTTTTTCCCGTGTGGTTTTTACCCAACCCGCTTATACCAATACAAATGTTAATGCCGATACAAACCAGATGATTAAATATGATTTATTCATATCTTCTGTAAAACAGATGGAATAACATGGGTGGAATACTTCACAAACATTTTGCATTCGTTCGGCAGATTGTACTGAGATCTAGAAATAAATCATGGCTATTCGGGTCAAAAGTTTGAACATGTGCAAACAGTACAGTTTATGGAGAAGAAAATTTGGTTAGACATTTCACATGCTTGAGATAGTTCACTTCATAGCAAATGCATTGATAGGGGAGGGGTTGGGTGTGGAACTCCAAAATAAAAAAACACTTTGAATTTAGAAGGAAAAAAATCGAGCTTTTTCGGCAGAGAACAAAAGTTGGTGACCTTTCTTCACTAACCCTTGTTAGAAATATCTTTCGAACCTTATAGTCGGCAAAATAATTTGACGAACAGTTTCATTTTTGATTTTTATTTCTCGTTAGATTTTTTTTGAAGGGGAGGATTAGGCTAAATTGTCAGCAAATTTGTCATTCATCCCTTCCCCCTCCCATTCAAAGTTCTCTAGCAATGCCCCTGCTCGGAGGAATGAATTAAAATGCATCTCCTCTGTGATTGTATGGTAAATATGGGCTTCTCTCCAAACTAAATAAATCATAAATTGTTGCTGGTAGTGGTACAAAGTGCAAGTACTAAATTATATTGATTTTTGTTATTACCAGGGATGATGTATTTCAACTTCAATTTCAGGAATGAATGAAATTTGATGGTATGTTCTTATTATTAGATTGAATGGACATGAAAATAAAATAAAAAAGGGGCATTGACGGGAATTGTAGAACATAATGATACACGATATTGTTTTCCGTGTTATCCTCATATCAAAATATCTATATTATTGAAGTAGAAAGCATAGGCCTATTCATATATTTATGATATTCACTTTTATTACAATTTTGAAAATGCTCTAGATTGGAAAATGCAGCTTAAATGTATTATTTGATATTTGGCATGGTCTTAAAAAAGCACAAATTATCATGTTTTTCCCACGTTTAGCAAATTAAAACAATATGCTGATTTCCAGTAAGAATAAGAAGTATAATTTGATTTTTAAAAATGAGCAACGCTATGGAAATCAATACATTAATAAAAAGGAGTTATTACAAGAGTTCCATCTTGTCACGAATACTCACAAACCATAACCTTGCTTCCCATAACACTTTTGATTAATTTTTCAATAACTGTTTTCTCACAAAGTTTAGTAGAAGAACGACCTGTGACAGAATTCATGTATTACATATCGATGATTTTAGGTAATTTCTCTCTTTCACTAATGAGACAGATTTCGATTAGACCCACCGATGCTAGAACTGATCAGTAGCGTTATATAGAGGGGGCTTGGGGGCTCAAATCCCCCAAATAAACAAAATTCAAGCCCCCTCTAGTTTTCATAATAAATTTAAACGAGGCACATATAGAAAATGAAAGCAAGTACCCCCACTGAATTAAAGCTCCCCCCAACAATATTCTTCTATAACACCACTTGGAACTGAAATGTATTTTCTTAAAAATTAAAAATGTGTATTTACCTGTGGCAGTGGTGATGCTTGTTTAGCTAGGAGGCCACCTACTGGTATCCAGGCAGGGGCTGTTGGCCGCGGAAATCCAGGGCGAAGTTGGTGTGCGCCAACCAAAGCTTGGCCTTGCTAGAGATGCGATCAATTGACAGATGTGTGGAGATGCCATGTTCCTTCTGAATCGCTACGAAGGGTTTGGACCAGACATGGAGGACATACTTGACAAAGACGAAGCGATAGAAAGCGTTGTAGGTGCGCTGGAAGAAAGTCATCTCATCCGTTAGGGCTTCCATGAGAGGGAAAGGGACGTAGGAATTAGGGGCCGGTATCCCAAGGGTGAATTCATTGAAGGCTTCGTAACGGAAAGTGGCCGTGAACGCGATGAAGCTGATGTTTAGGTATTCTGCCAAGAGAGCATCGCAAGGACAGAAGGGAATACCGACAATTGCATCGTAGGATTTGTCCTTGAGACGTTGCAGATGCGAGGGATCATCAAAGAGACTCCTGCAACTGGTGGAGATGACGCTGAAGTACTCTCCCGCAACAGGAAGCACCTCAGCGTAGTCCAGAATGGATCTTTTCTTGAAGGACACCCTGGTGAATTTATCCTGCAGAGAATCCGTATCGTCTATGGTGTAGGGGATCTTGTAGATCAAGGTATCATTAAAGGCAGACTCTTTGAATCCGTAGGTACCTTTGTTCGAACTCGACAGAACTGTTATATGGTGACCATGGTTTATCAGACCCTGAGAGATTGTTGCGAGACTGAAGCTATGACTCTTCGTGCTCATGGCATTTGTCAAGGAAATGATAATCCTGGCACCTGAACAAATGCCAATACTTTGAAGAAAGAGACATAAACCAAGGGCAGAGCTGAACGATGATATCCACAATATAGTCTGCATGATGTTAGATTATGTACAGATGAACGAGTAAAACAATTTAGAAAATTAACTTCTATCAAAAGGTAGCTTGAATTTTGTTCGAGATGAATATGACTGTCCTGTACAGATTACTGGGGCCTGCAATGGGAATCTTTTAATAAAACGAGTTGATCAAGACATACAACGCGACATAATTTTCCTCCAAAGTATTATGCCTTGTATAAGCTGGAGCTTGGGGTGTATAGATCAACAGCCTCCAAAATACTCCTAGTCGAAGTAGAAGAGGTCGCTAAGTTGTCGAAAGTTTCAGAATCCTTGGTATTAAACACTCCACAATAATATTCTTACAAAATCTAGTAAACGACTGTGTAAACTAGTTCGAAGATTCCAAATTGTCTTTCGTGCGAATATGGTCTCGTCTATTCCAATGACTATTCAGTTCTATTCAATATTCAGGTCAACTCGGTTCACAAAGAAAACAGTTAGCAAAGCCAATGAAGAAGAAGACATAACCACCAAGCAAATATCACATCATGAAAATAAAGTACATCGACAGGAGGCACGTTTTTGATGGGAGCGAACCTCGAAGACGTTTTTCGTAGAAGTGGCGACGGCGAATCAATTTCATCCAATCGCAAAGTCCTCTTTTCTTTTGCTCTGGCCATCTAAACAGACACTACACTATATAGGTTCGAATTGAGAACAGCTATATTAATAATTGCACAGCATCGCTGATGTTTGTACCATTAACATGATTTTGTGTTAAGAGATATTTATCACGGCCCGTATTCTTTGTATTCAGTCAAACCCGACGCCCGATCTAAACTCGCTTTTGACAAAAGAAATTGGCCTCGTGAAATAGCCACTGGTCATCATTTTAAGGGGAGGTGAGATCGATCCCCCGTAGGCATTACACGCAATGGACCGCTATGTGCAAAGTGTATTACTATTAGCAGTGACTTATACTTTATAAGAATGCCGAAAAGGCAAACGAGACCTCGGTTAAAATCGCTTTTGTTAAAATCGACCTTTTTAGTACAATGGAACTTAGACTGGAGACCGAGAGCCGGTTTAAGCCGAGGTTTACAGTAGAATTCGGGCCCATGAGTTTAATATGATCACCTATATTCCAAGTTAGTCACGGCATAATGACACACTATTGAGCTTATATAGAAGTTGTAATTAAGGCTCTGAAAAAATAGCAGCTGATGAGCTTTGCACACTGCTTCGAGCGAAATGTTCCGAGGTACTTGTGTATGATAAAGGCATGCAATCCTGCTTGATCCAATGCAACCTGCGGTTGTACTCATTAAAAAAAATCATGAAATAAGGGGCGTTGCGAGTCAGTGGCGTCACACACGTAGCTACGAATATGATTACTACGTACAACAAAATCACTCGATGCTAATCCAGAGCTCGGTCGGCAAACACGTTCAGAGCGCTCCATTTGTCATCACATGAAATTATAATGATAGACGTTTACCAAAAAATAGACACAATACTGTGCATATCGGGGCAAACCTTATAACCACTGTTTACAACCTTTCATACTGTTCAGAGACAAAGGACACTATTTGTATGCGTGCCCAGTGTTCTGTATCGAGTCGTTTGAATGGCATATACATTTGTTTTTTTTTTTTCTTTTTCTTTTTTTCTTTTTCGACGAGGGTACGTGTAAAGTATAATCCTCGGGGAGTTACGGAACACAGGGCCAACCTTCGTATGGAAGTAGTGACAAAGCATGCCGCTAAGTGGGAGTTTCCCCTTAAAAAATACGAGGTTTGTTATGATTACTGCAATGACTATAGTCTTTCAGTTGGCGGTGCCATTATGTCTATACAAATAGATTGAGGTCTAAAGCCAAGGTCTAGTAGATTGCTGAGGCCAACGTCCAGGAAGTAAAAAAAAGGGCACTTATAATATTATCAAAGGCCAAAGGGTCCGCAGTTATATAGAAAGATAAATGGACAATTCTGAATTCTTCAAAGTAACAAGGGAACCTTATCATATTTAAATAGGGCACTTACTAGAAGGGAAAAAGGCATTTATAAGAAGGGGAAAGGGCACTTATCAGAAAGGAAAATGGTCACGTATAAGAATGTGGAACGTCAACTATTTGAAAGAAAAGGGGCATTTTATCTGAAGTAAAAGAGGGCACTCACTTCCGTAAAGAGGGGCACTTTGGGCGTACTTGAAAAAGTGGGGGCGCCGCCTCTGCTTAATAGTATGCTCGATGTGGGAATCAATTAAAAATGATGCACTAGGATTTACAAGTATAACAAGTTAATGATACAATTAAATTATATATTTTCACGTGGAAAATAGACATACCATGTCTCATTGAGTGTAAAAACTGCATAAAATTAAACAAACTAGGCCTATATATTTGTGTAATTCTGCATTAGACCGTCGTCTTGATGGGACTATTAAAAAGGTAGGCCTACTATATGTCCAATTTGCAGGCCAAAAAATAAAAAAGGTTAAATCCCACCGGTATTTGAAAGATAATACTAATTTTGAACTTCCCTCAAAACGAAACTCAAACGGCTTGAAAATTTCTTTTTGTGGGAAAATAACGACCGTTAGTTGTCGAATCGACTTTAGTGATTGCAATCATTTTAGTAATGGTATGATTTTCAGACCCTTGTACCGAATGGTCGTACGTTTTGTACTGCGCAAAGATTCAATCAGTTTAATTTTGGCCATCACAAGAAGTGGGTTATTGATGTAGACAAAATGCTCATGTAGGCTACCCTTTACAGCTCATTTTATCATCTTTTAAAAAAGAAGTCAATACGATCACTCAATAGTGTCTAACAGTGAAGTCTAGAAAGTAAACGGGTTTCCTTGTATAATTTGAATACTAGGACACTGCTAATGTTTAGATTTCACAGATAGGACATACGTGTCATATTCATAATTCCTGCAAAGTTCTACAGAATTTTATGTTGGCTGCAAATGGGACATAGTCAGGGGTGTCGATTTGTATCCGTGGTTGGGGGATGATATAGGTGCCAAAATATTTTCGGCAATGGATCAAAGCAACCAAGAGGTAGAAGCGTGTGGCAGGTTGCACCCTCCCTCCAAGTTATTAACTTTTTCAAGTCACCCTCAATAAAGATAACATTTCAGAGAATATAAGAGTGGTAATAAAATTAATAACATGCTAAATGTTAGTCCTGACTCTTGCCTGCAGTGTAGGCCTACCAGACTGATATCATCTATTTTTAAACGAAATTTAGACATTACCAAAACAAAAATCCAATGGTGAGGGATATCAACTTGTGAAAGTATTATGTTACCAGTGGGCAAATGCATTAATAAGCAACCAGGAAAGGTTCATGTAGACAGAAAATTCTTTATTTCCTGGTGATAGAAACATACATTTTATGAATATTGATGTCTCCAAACAACATTCATCGTGAAAACCCATTCCAATATTCTGTGTAAGGAGATCTAAAAAAAACATAGTTCTCATTAGTAAATGAAAAACATATTGCTTTTGGTTCTTCATTTGACTCTCTTCCTTCTTTAATTAAACCAACTGAATCCTCTCTGCGGGAAACTCAATTCAATGAAACAGAATATCACTGATGCAAAATTTGGTTCTCAAAATGACAGAAAATTTCCACTCCTGATCTCATACAAACTGTCTGTTTCTTAAAAACATAATATAAAACTTACGTTCCAACTACCAAACAACAAACTTCCATTATCTCCTTCTTCACCCAGATATACTTATCATACCAGATACGCCCTGACCAGAGCACTATTTTTTTCAAAAACTATAACCAGTCTTAGAAGGTCATTATTATTGGAAGGGTGTTATAAACAAAAAGTCCCAAATTAATTTTCATTCAATCTTTTTTTTCTTCTTGTTTTTCTTTTCACTTTCCTTTTAAGCCCTGTCAATAATGTGACATTGATTATTTACTCGTTTTTAATTAGTTTTTGAAGAACTCCTAGGTGAAAGAAATCATAACTATTCTTGAATATTATTACTTGTTTTAGAACATGTTGGGCCTGTCTCACATTGCCTTCCATCATTCCATGGCAATTTTCCATGTTTCTTTCAGCTTATTTCTCACTTCTTTTCCATCCACTCAACTAATTCCTGATCATGCATTAACCTCATACCTACCATCACCCATGCCTAAGCTTTTTAGGAGGGGATCCCGTAAAGTAATTTTGACATTGTAAGAAATAAAAATGAGCAATATTTCATTGTAGGTTACTTTAAAGTCAACCTCTTTTTTCATCGCCCATTCACATCAGTTCCCTAAAAGGAATGCTGGAATATACCCTCTTTCTCTTGTCTTTCTTCCTTTTCTCTTCCCCTTCCTTTTTTCTTCTGCCCGTTTCTTCCCCTTTTCCCTTTTTCCCAGGTAGCAAGCCCATATGGCAGGGGCGGATCCAGTCGGCGGCAAGGGAGGGGGCCTAAAAAGGGGCCCACTTCGTGCGAAAATTTGAAAATCGTGCCGGCCGATTTTTTGCTCAGTGGGGGTAGTGAGCACAATTTTTTTTTGGCACCCGAAAATTTTGCCCTACGGGAAGGGTTATTTTTTCCACCCCTTGGGCACTAGGGGAGGGGGCCCATCTTCTATTTTTTCAAAAGGGTGTTTTTACCTGTTTTTTATGCTAGAGGGCCCTCCCCTGGCCCTCCCTGGATCCGCCACTGCCATATGGGGCCCATATGGGGATGATCTGGGTCACTTGTGCCATCTGGGCTATTAAATGGAACCCATATATGTATCCCATATGGGGCCAATATTTAGTAACCCATATGGGATCTACCCGGACCAGCCCTTATGGGTTCCAGATGGGAATGAGCTGGGCGTACACATATTGGTAGAATATGAATATGCCCATATGGGTAGCACATGGGGAAAATCTGGGTTAACCCACATGGGATATATCTGGATTAACCAATATGGGTACCAGATGGGATTAAGCTGGGCATACCCATTTGGGCCCAGTTTGGTATGGGTCCCATCTGGGTCCCATCTATATGGGTCACATATATGCTTCTTGGGTGCAGATGCCTTAGGGCCCCAGATGGTTTTCCATATGGGGCCCATGTTTCAGAGAATATGGGATCCATGTGGGTCCCACATGGGCTTGCTACCTGGGTTATTATCCTCTCTGTCTCTCATTATCTCTCTCTCCCACTCTCTACTTCTTTTTGCACTTTTGCGCTTCGCGCTTAACATTTAGCTCGTTGCTTTTAACGCTGCGGCTTTGCATTTGGCGCACTGCATTTCTATGATGCTGTTGATTGAATAAATTGAATAAATTCATCAATTCCTGATGAAGCCGTATGAGCGAGAATTCAATTTATTCTTGTCTCATATACGGTTGTCTCATTTACTTCGTTTTCTATTTATATATGTATGTATGATGAAAATGAGATAGCAAAATCGGTGTATATTGATGGTCATCTTGCGAGTAATAACCATTAACTACTCTCATCGGGCTCTTATCGTTAATTTTTCTCTTCATTTTGTTTTTGTTTTGATTGTGAATTATTGGGGGATGATTGTACAGGCCATCCCCACCTGAAATATTGGGGGGGATATATCCCCCATCGATCCCCCTCGTGATCGACACCCCTGGACATAGTACCGGTAACCCTGAGACGTACTATTGTTTCTAGGTTTTTTTTCTCCTATGTTTTGTGAACGAGAATGTTGAATACAAGATGCTAGGAGAGCCTCCCACCCCCCACAGCTTCCATAAATGTTCAATGTAAAGAAAAATATTGCCATAGAAAACATTGAAACTTATTACATGCATAAATGTGTGTTACTATAGTAATACTAGTATAACAAAAATGTACCGTACCCTGCCCGGTTTCCGCCCGATAGGCAGTTTTTCTCAGATAACTTCTCTGAAAATGAATTATACAGGCGCTATTGTATACCGATTTGTAGCCGAAATTCTAGCAAATCCAACCATGCCATTCTTACGCCTGAAATCGTACGCGATTGTCCGTAGTGCGCCGTCTACGTGAGGCATTTTCCTTGCCTATTACCGCCTAGACCCGCCCTAATTCCGCCCAGTGGTGGGCGCGCATCAAAAGTATAGAAAAGGGAAACATCTCGGGTACACGTATAGGCCAAATAAAATTGCTTCCTGATCTACATGTTAGTTTGATAATTGATATTTCTTTCTTTATTTCTTCTTTTGCCTCTGTAGGCCTACTAATAATTCCAGTTCACTGTTATTCATCATCATGCAACACTTTCTATTCATCATAATATTCTTTCAGATATATATTTTTTCGTTTCCCTCATTATTATTTTCATTTCACTCTGTATAGGCCTACTAAGTATGCCATTTCACTGTTATTCACCACTTGCAATCAATCATGCAACACTTTCTATTCATCATAATATTCTTTCAGATATATATTTTTCGTTTCCTCATTATTATTTTCATTTCACTCTGTATAGGCCTACTAAGTATGCCATTTCACTGTTATTCACCACTTGCAATCAATCATGCAACACTTTCTATTCATCATAATATTCTTTCAGATATATATTTTTCGTTTCGTTTCACTCATTATATTTTCATTTCACTATATATATTCATTATATATTTTTTTCATTTCACTCATCTCACTATTCTCTTTAAAATATAACACCCTGTATATATATTTTTAGTACAGAGGAAAATGAATGTTAAAATATTGTTAAAATAATGTCATAACGAACATTAAAGTTACTCATACTCTCATTCGAATTAGGTGTTCAAACATGTTATTTATTTGTAGACTGTTATTGTTGAATTAACGGTTCATGCACATTTTCAATAAACAATGTCTTATCTAAAAAGAATTTTAAAAATGTCAATATAGGTAAAGCTCATCAAAAAAATTAATGAGTATAACCAAATGTAGGAAAAAGTCACATACATGTCGAATGTTCTTTTACATGCACAAAGTCATTTTCACAATGCACTTTTGTTTCATTTATAAAGAGTATCACCATTTTAGTTACATATTTAGAAATAAAAGAAAAACAAGTCAAAATATTTTGATATAATTCCAATTTGGCTTTACATGCATCTGTAATGAATATCAACATTTCTAGCCACATATCAAAATATGAAATTACATCAAATAACAAGACCGTGATGCATAGTGTATTTTTGCATCTGGTAATAAACAGATCTATAATAAAGAGACATTACCATTTTAACTATTATTATGTAGATTATTAATCTGAAATGAAAAACGAATCACTTGCAGATTGCATTTTGCAACACTAACTCTCTTCACCTATAACGAATATTAATACAAAAAGCAATACATTCTCATAGATTATTTGATGTTCATAATAATGATGATAATTGTTTTCAATAAAAGATCACATTTTTGTATAGCCTAACGTTTTCACATTCTGTTAAATGAAATTATTATACAATGCATGTATATGGTCAACCAGTATCGAATGATTGATTCAATGAATGTCCAGAAAGAAAATCAGGGATAACATAAATAAACAAAAACAAAAGGGAGAGAGTATTTCGATGATCATATTCAATACTCAATTCAAGAAGCAACGTCACATCTCAATTAGAAATATGACATTTATACTTATTCATGACGTCCTCCGATTGATGCTGCAGTTTTGGTCTTCTTTTCAAAATGAACTTCGCTTATGCGAAACTTTCATGTTCTTCTGAAAGAGTTTTGTGTTGTTTCAATAACATCGTGTACATCTTTTGTTAATGAATATAGGTTTAAATTGACCAGCGAAACATGTTGATAAGAAAACACTTTCAAGTTGCCAATGCAAAAGTGAGAGAAATACAAGTAAAATATATGTAACATTGGAAATACAAGTATAAAATTACATTTTCTTTTTCTGAACAAGCTACTAAATTTATTCGCTCAAACCAAAATGATCGGATTGATGACAACGGAACACTAATAGCTCGCTGTATTTGGTCGCAATGGTCGCAATAGATGTCATAAACCACCCTGTCTTGTTGCACATAATGATGATAATGTGATCGTAAAACCATTGGGATAAAAACACGTCAAATTTTATCGCCACAAAGGTAGCCTATATTAATTCTTTGGGTTTGAATTAACTGATACAATAACGATATACAAATGAAAAAATTTACATCTTAGATACCAATTTACCGTGTACTACTGGTAGCAAATGTATTTTGATCAAACACCAAAATTAAATTATAAAGAGAACAAAAATATTCAATGAGTTATAATCTTGTTTTCAAGGGACATGGAAGCTGAAAATTAGAACAGAAATCAGTAAAGTTGCATCAAACTTTAAAATTTTATAATTTTTTTGACAATCGTAATGTGAATGACTATCGTGGCTATAGACAAATAACTTTAGCAGTATTTGAAAAACAACATCACCCGTTTTGCATTTGAAATCCACTTCAGCAATATATTTCATCCTCAATTTACGCAAAATAGTGCATTCCAAATGGATCCAGGTGTCACAATGATCACCGTTGTATCCACCGTCGTACTGGTTGGGGGGGGCGGGGCCAGGGGCGCTAGCCCCCAATAAAATTAAACCATGACTTATTTTCAATTCCATTCAAGTGATTTATAAATGTTCGTGATATCACATGATTTAAAAAAACGGTAAAAATAGGATAATATTTTCGCTCCCCCAAAAAAATAGTGGTTCTAGGCTCTCCATCACCCCCGCTTATTCACCGGCTTGATGAATCGCTGCTAAATATTTTCTAACGAATTGGAAAAAAATAAGTGCTCTTAATTACCCCGCCCCTTGTCTCTTTTTCTCTTCCTATTTTTTGTTTTGTTGCTCTTTCCTCTTCTTTAAGCTCTTCTTAAGTGCTTTTGTTTGATCTTCTTCATTTTCTTTTTCATTTCTTTCAACTTCTTTCTTTCAGAATTTCGTCCTTTATTTTGGGTCAATTAAGCTTCCCTCCGTCTGTACCACTTGCACTTGTCCCCTTTCTTCAGTCTCCTCCATTATGTCTCTCGTTTGGCCTCTGTTTTCTGCCGGCATTTCATGATCATCTTCTGTCTGTGTTCTCCTTTTTTTCGACCTCGTCAGCTCTCTTCTTTCTTTCGTTCGTTATTTCTTTTTCTCGTGATCATTTCCTCCATTCTTTTCCTCTTTTCTTCGGCTTTCTGCAGCTGATCGTGGACGAAAGATTTGTTTATTTCTAAATCAAGCGACACGTACGGAAATAACTCTGTGTTCGGTGAGTAACTTTGAGATTATTCGGAATATTGAAAGCTGTCGAAAACTTACCCAACAACAACTTAGGAGTTAGGGCGACGGGAAAAAATGAACCGAAGTTCATCTTCATCTTAATTGTTTTTATTGTATACGTATAGGCCTATATTGTGTATGTATGGTTTAGATGTATAGATTCGTTCGTTCTACATACGATAAAGAGCTTGTCATCATTAGTACGCGCCTATTAAGCGCGTATTACGCGCAGGAGAAACTCGGCCGGTTGAATGGATGTTGCGCTCTTTTTGCAAAGCCTGTTCCCGTGGCCGGCCGGCCCGGTGGGTGAGCATAAAGCTATCTTATACGTGTGCAAACATGGGGGCGGAAATAGGGCAGGGGCATCACAGGGTGACATGGCCCAGTTCAAGCCTCGATAACTTTTTATAAATAATAATTTCCGCAAAAAAATTGCTCAGGTAACACATCAGGAATTCTTACTTTCATATATCTATAACAAAATTAAATCTGCCACTGCAATTTTTTTCTGATCGTTCTGAACATGAACTTGGTGTTTAAAAAAAAGTTTGATTCACACCTAAATAAGCGCAATGCTCACTGCTGCACATTGACGTCAATCGCGTATCCCCGTTCATTGCACGATCGACAGTGTACCATATTTCGTGCACACGTTCCTTACAACGTGTATGCTGCCATAGGCAAGTTAGTTGCATGCCTTCATCGCGCACCGTAGAAACTCGGGCGATGGAAGACGGCCGTTGTGTGTAATAAGCCACTGGTAACAGGGGGGCGGTAACTGGGCAGGGTACGGTACGTGAGAGCTCGATCTCTTAGCCTAGCTAGCTAGCGGCGCGCACGTAAACGATCCCGTATTACTCGTCGGTAATCTGCAGTCTGCTAGCCGGAATTGGTCATTGTCATCATGGCTGGAAGATTGGGTTTACGAAGATATTTTTTGCTTTTGGGACAAATACAGATACTCAGATACCAAGGTAGAGTGAGACAACTGCAAAAATCATGGAAGGTAATATTCGAGAAGGAATGGTTTGCCCGTATTTTGACAAACAAATAGTTTCGTTTTACATTTGACAGACATTAAACGACAGTGTGAGTCGATTGGATTGTATGTGTGTGATATGGAAATGGCGCACCGCTCCTGTCGGTGATCGGTGTTTACTTGTTTTATCACTGTAGCTGTGACTAGTGTCTGTAAGCCGAGTGTGACACTAAACTAACTTATTATTATAACTTTATTTTTAAAAGGTATTGCAGCAATATTGTTAAAATAACTGAGCAGTTTGGTTAATGATTGTTTGGTAATTCTTAAGATTCTGCCCAACTCAAGTCAAACTTCCAGAACATCCTAAAAATGCTAAAAAATCTAGAAGTAGAATGACTAAAAAAAGATACTAAAAAAAAGTAAAATGATCAAATAAACCTGATGTAGAATAACTAGTCCAAGGTCCATATTGAAGCTCATTTGGTTGAATTTGAGGCCTTTTTTCAAGATAATGCAATCCTTTTTCTAACCGTGTGTAAGTACGGCGGCCGAGAAGTGGAGGTATTGCGATATAGATCAATAGTAATGAGTGCATAACTATTCTAAATTTTTATTTCCAGGCTATTTTTTTCTCTCTTTTTGTGAATTGGGTTGTACTTGTAAGTTGTAACTTGTAAACCCAAATGATATTTCTCTCTCTCTCTCTCTTTTGTTTTATAATGGGGGTATTGTCAATAATTGTTGAGGGTTTAAATTGGAGAAATATATAATTGTTTATTAGGTTTTTCCTTTCTGATGAAATATTGTGAAATCATAATTTTTATTTTTTGTGTCTCTATCTCTCTTGTGTTTTATAATGGGGGTATTGTCAATAATTGTTGAGGGGTTTAAATTGGAGAAATATATAATTGTTTATTAGGTTTTTCCTTTCTGATGAAATATTGTGAAATCATAATTTTTTTTTCATGTGTGTGTGTGTGTGTGTCTCTCTCTCTCTTGTGTTTTATAATGAGGGTATTGTCTATAATTGTTGAAGGGTTTAAATTGGAGAAATATATTTTTTAATGCACCCTTGCTTACATTAGTTTTTATCACCTGACGAAGTGTTGCAGCGGCGCACGAAACGTCGAGATCTTTTAGATTCCTTATTGACCACATTGCGAGACAAACGAATATCACTAGCGATATTATTTTCGATAATATATTTTTTGATATCATTTTTTTTTCTTCGTGTGTGTGTGTGTGTGTGTCTCTCTCTCTCTCTCTTGTGTTTTATAATGGGGTATTGTCTATAATTGTTGAACGGTTTAAATTGGAGAAATATATAATTGTTTATTTGGTTTTCCTTATTGATAAATAATTAGCTTGCCCTGGCCCATGGGGTTTAAGGATGCCCATATCAAGATTATTCATGGAAAAAAATAGCCTGGAAATAGAATAGTTATACACTCATTACTACCGATCTATATCGCGATACCTCCACTTCTCGGCCGCCATACTTACACACGGTTAGAAAAAGGATTGCATTGTCTTGAAAAAACGCCTAAAATTCAACCAAATGAGCTTCAATGTTGACCTTGGACTAGTTATTCTGCATCAAGAAGGTATATTTGATCATTTTAGTATCTTTTTTTAGTCATTTTAGAGCATTTTTAGGATGTTCTGGAAGTTTGACTTGAGTTGGGCAGAATTTAAGAATTACTTATTGTTTCACCCGACTGTTAAGAAAGCATATATAGGCTTATAAGTAAGCAACCAGGGGACCGGCGGCTTTGAGTTCTCTTTGAGGGACTTGATAATGAGGATTAATGCCTTACCAAAGGGCATGAGCGCATTGACTTGGCTTCGAACTTGGGACCTCCCAGTTATGAGACCACTGCTAATATCTGATTTATAGTCAAGTCTAATAATGGCCTAAATAACAATGTGCTGTGTCTGAGTCCTGTTTGTTGCTATCATTGTTACCAGGTATCAAGATTATGGCAGGCGTGTGCTAGCCAATCCACCAAGCTGAAACTAGGATCGTTTTTCTCAACGTCTCTGGCTGCATCTCGAGGATTCACTCTCTGGTCTGGTAAACCAAAAGGTAGGAATTTAAGTAAGCTACTTGGTGACGATCATCAGCGCTATTATACGACACTTGCTCCTTCATTGATTGCCTCGTGGTGATTTTCCTACACTGGGCGAATTCCAAACTTTGAGCTTGGACCCAACACTATAATTAACCCAAACCCTCACTCTAAACCTAATTATGTAAAATCCAATTGCAAACCTAAACCTTACCTTCTATTTTTGATGAGATTTAGCCTGAAGTAATTTTCACCAGATGGAGCTGGTGTGGGATTACCTTCCCCCTTCTGATGAACTGAAATCACATCAAAGGAGTGACATAATTGGCTAACAGATATCATAGAGGCTTGTCTGAAGAAAATCTGTTAAAGAGGCTCATTAGCATAACATTGATAAATCGTTGAGGTGGAACCCACAACAACGATTTCAGTGCATTTTCCACGAAATGAAATGTATTTATTGTTATTGTTCAGGTGGGTCCAGCCCTTGAAATGGGAGATCACACAACATTAGTTTAAGAAACGGGTAAATGAAAGCTTGAAACAAATGGGTCGAATAATGAAGTTAAAGTAGCTGAGCGAAGAAATGTCACAAAATGTCACAAAATGGACAAATTATACATGTACTGAAAGCTTACACCAATATGAACACAAATCATCTGCTCTAAAGTATTATAAATATAAATGAAACGCGATAAGATGCTTTTTCCAAGACCCTTCTCAGAACTTCTTTTCCTGGCTTGAAAAATAAAATTATGGAGTACAGACTTATGACGTCAGAGGTTGGGCACGATCGAAATTCCTAGGCCTCTCGGCTCTCGCTCAGCTCGCGTGCGGTATTTTGCATTCAGTATACATTACCCAGACTTCGAATGATTCATACCTAAGCCAACTTTGATGAAAGTGGAATAACAATCTCTCGAAATCTGGAAATTACATTTTATTATTGCATATTAAGCAAATTATGTAATGTAATACGAGGGGGTGAATCGTGCAGATCGATTTGTCCAAATATTCTTCCGTTTTGTGTAATTTGCTGTGAAGTTTTCGGTCATGGCTTGGCATACATGTGCAAGATGATTGGTGATTGCTGTTGAGTGTTGATAAATCGCGAGAGTCCCTTTGGCTTTGCATTTTTATGATGTCGTGCAGTTCCATTTATGGTGCATATATGTAATTGGTATTCGCAAGATATAATCTCACATCTATTCTTCTTTGTTTTTTTATCCGTGAAATTTGCCAAAATAGCCCTACACTTTTTAAAATTAGAAAATGTCTCGCCCAGTCAGTCACCCCAGTGCATGACGGATCGATCGCCAGTTCAGCGGGCCGGTGCGGCGCGGCCAGCTCGAACTTGGGAATTTCATGGCGCTAGTGTACTTTCGTATCCATTTTTGACCCACAACTCCGGCGTGGAGATAGCCTACTAAAACATACAAAAAATCAAATAAATCACTGTCACTAGTTGTGGAGCTGTGCTCATCAACTTCGATATTAAATTTAGTAAAACTTCTTCCTCAAGCTCGGACATTGTGATAGGATATTTCGCGTTCGACTGGCTTTCGTATACGTATAATGCATGCAGCGGACATAGCTGTGTGAGGGGGCTTGGGAGCACTCTCGCTCATGTGCCCAACCTATTACGTCACACATCGTACCAGCGAACAGCGGGCTGATCGAGGGCGGAAAACGGGAAGTAAATTCATCATTTTGATAGCAGATTAGTCAATTCTGTAACAATTTTTGAAAAGTAAATATGAATTATTAGAAAGATTGTAACATTACCTTTGCAATGATACCAATATTATTAAGGATAAAAGCATTTTAAAACCTTCGCTCTGGTACTTTAAAAACATATGAAAAATGAGATCTTTACACAACTGTATATGGAGGACCTCTCAAAGATCTTTAGGGGGGATCTCCTTTTTACTTTTTATAGTGGGATCCTGGGTCATCCTGATTCCCGAAATTGATAATAGTCTTGTTTATGTAAGACCTGCCTCTGCAACTATCCCTAGCCTTCAATTAGTCAAAGCTGGCACACCCGAGGCCTAGCTAGCTCACTACCCTGTAGATTCCCCACTCATAGGAGCGGTATACTTTTTGTGTAGGAAAAAATGTTAAGAAACCCTCTATTGATTCTCTTCTTTTTTTTTGTTAAAGACTGTTAAAATCTTACAAGAATTCACACAAAAATCTGCACTTTAGTGACTATTGATGACACCTAAATAGCAGTAAAATACATGTACAATCAATTAAATTCACTGATGTTGGCAAAAATACCTTGAAAATTTAAATCCAAAATCTATTGTCGATCTTGGCGAAAGCTGTATTCATTGTGCGCATTTCTTGGTTGCCGCGCGCACTGAAACTCCTTGTAAACTTGATGTACGTAAAGTCGTAAAATTTGGTCGTAAAAGAATTGATCCATACCTAACCACACCATGCATATGTAAAAACCTGTAAATTTTTGCAGGCGCGAATACAGACCATAGACCATATTCAAAAAGTGGATTAAAAATAACCATGTGTGCCACGTGATCGATTCCTAAAATTATGGTTTCATTTTGGTTGCCATGGAAATTATTTCTACTATTTTTAAAGGTACTAGGTCTCATTTGTAGCCAGAATCAAATTCTGTAGAACTTTGGAGGAATTATAATATGTCACGTATGTCCTATCTGTGAAATTTAAACGTTAGCAGTGTCCTAGTATTCAAATTATGCAAGGAAACCTGTTTACTTTCTAGACTTCACCGTCAGACACTATTGAGTGACTGATTGACTTCATTTTTTCTTTGGTAATAACATACATAAAATGAGCTGTAAAGGGTACATTAGCATTTGTCTAGATCAATAACCCACTTCTTAAATGGCCAAAATTAAACTGATTGAATCTTTGTGCAGCACAAAACGTAGGACCATTCGGTACAAGGGTCTGAAAATCAGACTATTTAATTAAAGGACTGCGATCGCTAAATTCTATTCGACAGCCAAAGGTCATTATTTTCCCACAATAGGACATTTTTAAGCCCTTTCGTTTTGAGGGAAGTTCTAAATTAGTATTATCTTTCAAATGCCCGTGGAATTTAACCTTTTCATTTTTTTGGCCTGCAAATGGAACATAGTACCTTTAAAGTACTCACATGAACCTATTTTGATTGTTCATCATTCACTCTTCAAATTGTTCATTTGGTGTTGCAAGTCTTATTGGCTAGTTTTCACACTACATCCTCTCAAAGTCAGGGTACTTTCACCAGATCTCTCCATATTTTTTTACTTTCATCCATAAATTTGTAGATAACTGAAATACGGAGCACACACAGTATGTAAGAGGATTTTTTAAATTTTTGAATATTGTTGTCCTTTTAATATCATTATTCTGCTGATTAGACCGTTTCTTCAGTGATTTTCAAGAGTTTGAAATCACACCAAAAGCAGCACTCTTTCATTTCTAACGAGACTTGCATTTGGCGTATGCTACTCCCGTTGGGGAGCATTGCACAGTAAACAAGCCTCAACATCGGAAATAGATGGATATAAAAAATTTATGTTAGCGAGTTATGACTAGATTCTTTCATGTATAGTTTCTATAGAATCCAATGGTTCTATTTTTGATATGTTTCAGATGATACATTCATAGGATTTTGAGAAATATGAACATTTCGAGCAACTTGTATTAGAATCAGCATCAAGTCCCTCAGTGCCATAGACATTACATCGACTCAACATGAACATGGTCACCATCATCTGACCTTGCTCAAAATTTTCACTCTTTTATCAGAGTCGGTGCCAGCTGCAGAGCCAGTCCCCCTCTCTCCTGACGTCGCAGCAGCGGAGGAAGCGGATCGGCTGTACGATGCCAACAAGTCTACAGAGCTGTACAACCATCTGTTACGCTTCAAGGACACTACCAACGATGAGCTTTTATGGCGCCTTGCCAGGGCCTGCCGCTGTGTGGCTCAGCTATCCAGCACCAGCAAGGAGGACAAGAAGAGACTGACCTACGAATCGCTGGACTTTGCTCAGAGGGCCTTGAAGGCAAACGACAAGAACTTTGCTAGCCATAAGGTGACAACAAAGATTAAAACTGATGATGATGATGATGATGATGATGATGATGATAATAATAACTAGAACTAAAATCGCATTATAACAATATGCATGCATTGATACCTGTTTGATGTACATTGTAGATGAAAGAGCATCTCTTGGACTATCTAGAGCAGGGCTTCTCAAAGTCTGGACCTTGGTCGGCATCCCGACTGCAGGGCATGCCATTCCGGACCGCCCGGGACAGAGCTACCAATTTCTTTATTTTAAGGAAAATACGGATTTGGGAATGTGTGAAGGAATCTTTGAAGGAAATAAAAAAAAAATTAAAAAGGAATAGTAAGAACTATAAAATTAAAATTTTCTCTCTTTTATCATTTGTTTAGCTTTAGAAGCAGTGGAGGATCCAGGTAAGGGCTGAATAAGCAGTGCCCCACCTTTTGGCGGCCTTAGAAAAGGGGAGGGGGGGGTAAGAAAGAGCAATGGAAGAAAAGGGAGAAAAGAAAAAGAAAAGGCAAACAAGGAGAAGAGAGAGAGAGAAGGGAAAGGAAAAACAATAATTGTCACCAGAGCATACGTATGTCGGAGCACCCAAAGAGGCAAAGGACAATTTTTTTAAGGGTTGAAAGCTAGGTAATTCAAGCAGTGATTCCACGCCATATAACAATGTGGTTGGTGTGCAGTGATAAATAAAGACTTGTAAACTGTTATTTCCTCCATCTGATCTCTTAACTATTCCACAGTGGAATGCTATTTGCTTGAGTGAAGTGGGTGACTATGAGGGAATGAAGCAGAAGATTCTAAATGCATTTGTCATCAAGGAGCACTTCATGGTAAGACTGTCTCATTGATACAGTTTTCTGACCTGCCTACATCTCGATGTCTTCAATCAAATTTGATATCCTATTTTGCTGTATTGTACATTTTAATACATGACTTCCAAACATTCTAGTAATGATTATAGTGGTCTTATGAGGTACATTCCATATGCCTGTAATTCTGATAATCACCTCCATTTTGTTCAATCACTTTTATTTTACAGGTTCTTAAGATAAGCTCTTATAGTAAATTAATTCTTGCTGTGAAATTATTCCGATTTGTAACTAATAATAATATAACAATTACCTTAACAGGCTATTAAATGTATCGACACTTCCTACAAGTATGTAGTATCGGGTAGAGCCAGCCCGTGACTGATGCATTGCAAGCATGCTGCCTGTGCTATAAGTTGGCTCCTAACTCCAAGCTATTTTGTTTCATACGTTAGAGACCACATATAAGATTTTTAGTATATCTAGAGATTGTATCAACTTCAAGTTAATAGCCCTACCAAAGTTTTGAACAGACCAAAGAGTGAAGTAAATTTACATGTATATATTTTGGATCAATTTATATTTGTAACTCTAGTGTACTTGGTAAGAATGGGACGTCATATACATAGGACTTTCCCAAGTATGCTTTTGTTGTAAATGTTGGTGTATTGGAATATACGGGTAGAGGTTACACAAGTTCCCTCTTTGTGTACTTTTACAGCAAGCCATCGAATTGAACCCAAAGGATGCAACATCTGTACATTTGCTAGGTCTGTGGTGAGTATTGCAACCATACCAGTGACGCAACGTATGCACTTGGGACAGTTGCTCCCGGATGTATTTCATCGTATATATAGGTTTAGGGGAAGGGTTGCAACAGGATTTTAGGTCAGGTTTAGGGGTAGGGTTGCAACAGGATTTTAGGTCAGGTTTAGGGGTAGGGTTGCAACAGGATTTTAGGTCAGGTTTAGGGGAAGGGTTGCAACAGGATTTTAGGTCGGGTTTAGGGTAGGGTTGCAACAGGATTTTAGGTCAGGTTTAGGGTAGGGTTGCAACAGGATTTTAGGTCAGGTTTAGGGGAAGGGTTGCAACGGGATTTTAGGTCAGGTTTAGGGTAGGGTTGCAACAGGATTATAGGTCAGGTTTAGGGTAGGGTTGCAACAGGATTTTAGGTCAGGTTTAGGGTAGGGTTGCAATAGGATTTTAGGTCAGGTTTAGGGGTAGGGTTGCAACAGGATTTTAGGTCAGGTTTAGGGTAGGGTTGCAACAGGATTTTAGGTCAGGTTTAGGGGTAGGGTTGCAACAGGATTATAGGTCAGGTTTAGGGGTAGGGTTGCAACAGGATTTTAAGGTCAGGTTTAGGGGTAGGTTTGCAACAGGATTTTAGGTTAGGTTTAGGGGTAAGGTTGCAACAGGATTATAGGTCAGGTTTAGGGGTAGGGTTGCAACAGGATTATAGGTCAGGTTTAGGGGTAGGGTTGCAACAGGATTTTAGGTTAGGTTTAGGGTCAGGGTAAGGGCTAGGGATAATGTTGGGTCCAGGGTTGGTGGAGAGAATAGTGCAGGAAATCGACCTGAGGCAATTACAATGAATTGATATAAATTTGTCTAAAGGTGTTGTAATTCCCTGTGCAAGATTTGATCGCAGTCAGTAAGTCAGATCCTAGGGCCGAGGGCCCAACATGGCTAGATGAATCATATTTATTTAATTTTTCCCCAGGTATTACACATTTGCTGATATGGCATGGTACCAGAGGAAAATAGCTGCCACTATCTTTGCTTCACCTCCTTCTGGAACATATGAAGAGGTATTTCAATTTTGTTTATTTAACATGATTTTGATGTATTTATATATTTTACATATCTGCCTTTAAAGAAAGCAAGGAACAGTTTTAGAGGCTGGCAACCAGAGGATGTACGACTTTGACCCTATTCAAACTTTGTGGCAGGAAGGGGTCATGTTGACATAACCCACATCCCCTTCTCCATGAACAATATCCCACTGTAACACACTGCCCCTAGAATCACCCAACTCTGTTATTTTGTTATCATTGATTTAGCATCACATGTATCTGGATGGAGAAAAGGAACTAACAGTAATCAATAACTCTATGGTCTCTCCATTCTGAAAAATGATTTATGATATGCAAGGGTACCACTACACGAGAGATTCCCTCTATTCTACTCTTTAAATAAAATAGTGAATCATTTTACACGGGGCCTCCATTTAACATCCTATCCGAGGGATGGGATGTCTTCTACCATTACTTAGCCTGAGTCTATGGAATAGGGAAGGGCCACGTTAATGCACAACAAAGGCTTTAGTCATCTGCCTGGATCAGATTTGAACCCACGATCTTTGGTGTGTGTGTGTGTGTGTATTGGGTTTTTACAGACGTGTATCAATCAGATATGATTATTTACGTCTGGGGACCGACCTTTAAACGTCACCATCCGAAAGACGTGACTCAGTTTCGAACCTGCGTCCTCAGCTGAATCAGTTTGTAACCTCCACTGTTAGCTAGATTACAGGCGCACGCCACAACGCCTAGTTGTTTTCGAGTTGGTTTCGAGGGGAAGAGACTTTTATACCAACTGAGCCAACATGTCTTGCCATTGTTAATTGTTGAGGGGGGATTGTTGGATGTTGTCTCTAGAGATGTATGTTTGTAGATGTTAGGGGTAAATGTCCTAAGGAGTGGTTATGTTGGGGATCGTGATCCAGGGGCCATTTTATATCAGAAAAAATAAAAATCATTTTTTTGTTTGTCTCTCTTTTGTAGGCTCTGAGAATGTTTCTTTCTGCAGAGAAAGGTGAGAAAAAAAAACTTTTGATCCAAGTTGAATAAGATATTGTTTGTCAGTTTTTATTTCCATCATATACAACAAACAATACAACAAAATGTATAAACTTATACATAATAATACATTTTGAAATGTGGATTTACAGAAGAATGATGAAAATATCCTGGAAACTAATGAAAACCAACAAAGAGATATTGCACATGGCAGGGTGTAAACAAAATGCACTGGTAGGATTAGTAAAGGAGAGAAAAGTCAAATACTTTGGTCATGTTAAAAGGCACCAAAGCCTCTTAAAGGATGTGTTGGAGGGAAGAGTGGAAGGAACTAGACCGAGAGGGAGACCCAGAATCAACTGGGAAGAGAATGTCAAGAACTGGAGTGGACTAAAACTGCAAGAGTGCACCAGAATGGCAGAAGATAGAGTGAAATGGAACCTCCGAACCGGGACAAGATACTTAGATAGATAGATATACATAATATACAATTTATATTTATAAGCAAGAAAAAACACATGGCATTAAATTGAAAAACAAAAACAATAAGAAGGAAAGAATCTACAACGAAATAAACAAAAGCAGAGAAACTGACGGCTGGATAGCCCATTTTCAGCTGGTCCTCCATGGGGACCAGAAAGAAAAAGAAGAAGAAGTAGTAGAAAAAGAAGAATAAGATGGAGAAGAAAAAAATATGTGGAGAGAATTTTAGTTGTTTTTGTTTGAATGTATTCTTCATTATTACTGGAAAGATTACCTTTAGAACACCTGTTCACAAAGTTTTTCTGCTTTGTCAATTCTAGTTTCACCCAACTTCTACAGCAAGAATCTGTTGATGCTGGGCAAGACATATCAAAAGATGGGTGACACCAAGTCTGCTCTACTTTATCTGACCAAAACTCGAGAGTACCCTCCCAAAACAGAAGAAGATAACCAGGTAG
The DNA here is from genome assembly GCA_037976565.1 of Mesocentrotus franciscanus. Classification (NCBI taxonomy): domain Eukaryota; kingdom Metazoa; phylum Echinodermata; class Echinoidea; order Camarodonta; family Strongylocentrotidae; genus Mesocentrotus; species Mesocentrotus franciscanus. Next base: position 29,948,590 of record CP137676.1, on the reverse strand, counting down.
GTTCTATGTAGGTGGTTAGGTAAATCCTCAAAAACCAATATTGTAAACTTTTAGGAGAGCTTCTGTCTCTTGTATGATAAACAAACCAGAATTAGTTTAATAATAGCAAGTCACTCTCTCCCTTTTACATTTACTTTTTTTAGTTAAACTGAGGGCGGCAACTCAGTGTTAGTGACCAAATTTGTATATAAATGATCAATATCTTAAAGGAATGCTTGAAGATTACATAAAATGATGTGATCTCTGTTGAGAGCCAGAAGGGTGTAATAGGTATGTGAGAAGTTAATGATTTAATGCTCTCCAAATTAACTTCAACTTGTTACTATCAATCTATGAATGTGTCTGACCTGTGCTTTGATTATTTTTTGATCCATTAGCATTTCCCTTTTAATAATAAATTGAATTCATTGTATTTTGCTGAAGTAATACCTACCTTATCTAGTTTTGATTTTTGTGCAATATGGCACTGATAAGGTGGTATACTTTCTCTCCCATAATACCCTAGGTACTTGAGGAGGCTGTGGCAATTCTAGCATCGATGGGACACAAGTAACCATGACAACCATATAGTGCATCATCGGACCAACATGCAATCGTACTTCAAAAGTGTTCAAATATACATGCATATACACCTCGGTAAATTGGTATAGTACAGTTGAACTGTTATGTAACAGAAATATTCTTGGTTTTTGTTTTATATCTGGTTTGTGTAAGAAGCTTGATGATGGAATAATACTTTATGGATATTGCTTTTATTGCTGGATGTATATATATTTTTTTCTTTCCAAATTCATGATTATTGTGATCTTGTACTAGATTTTAACAAGGGTAAGAGTGTAGGCATTGAATGCAAAAATACATTGTATCTCATGATGATCATGCTGATCTTTCAAGGTATATTTATTTTCATTTCGTGTGCAATGAAAACGGTGTCTGTTCCATTTTAACACTCTTCTATGTTTTTTCCACTATCCTACATCATTTTGGATGAATTGTTCAGATTTTATGATTAACAAGATTTAATCTTCTTCATGAAAATGTCTCTTGGTGGAAATTGGTGCTATACCTTGCAAGTTACCAAGCCCTATTGATTACCAGTGATTATTTCATGATTTTTCATGATTATTGTTATCTTGAATTAATCATCATCATCATCGTCACCATCATCACATCATTATCTTCCCACATCAATTGTTATGATTGTCTGGTTTATTTCATAGGAAGAAACTTCAATACTGAAGTTCTTTGACCCCCAAGCTAGGAAGGGGCTTAAAATGGCCTCTTCTTCACATACATGTACATTAATTGTATTCAAGATAACACCCTAGGTATCCACTATTCCAGAGTTTGTGATGTAGAATTATTACCTGAAATATAAATGTTATTGCTTGTAAAAGAAGGTTTATGCCAGTGAAAAGTAATAATCTACGAGTACATTTTACATGTACACGCGTTCCTGTTCTCGTGATCAGGGCTTGATATTCAATGTGCATACTTCAAATTAAGATTTGAATTCAGTTGTTTGTGTAAATGATTTATGAATCATTTCAATCCTCAAATTCGAAGATCACTTCATGATAATAGATGTTTTTCCAAAATTTCTTAAAGAATTCAAGAGATGTGTGTCTTTATCATAGAACTTTGTTGTTGTTTTGTTTTGTTTACAAGTATGTTGAAAAATTTGTAAAATTCATAGCATAAAATGTACATCATGCTTAGATGTCATGTTGAATTGTCAATTTCCAAGAATTTGATTAAATTCTGAAATTTTATCCTGTATTATTGTTGTAAAATGTGTTGTTTGTCTGAACATATTGTGAATATAACATACAGTGGTGTACTTGGTAGAGTCAAAAACAATATCTCAAAATGAATATTCGCATGTGCAACAAAAAAAACACCTGCCACCAAAGCAAAATTCCATGTATTTTTACTCTTTTATTTTTTATTAACATCGTGAATACAGAAGAAAGCGATGCTAAAGAATAATTAAAGGAATTTTCATACAAATTATACACATTGATTGTGCAATTTTAGATTTGACATATATACATTGATACGACACATGCAGTAATACAAAAAATGTTCAGTTACCATTGAGGACTTATATCTGCAGGAAGTAATGAACACAAACAATGAAATTACAGAAGTTTTATCCTGATGATTGTTTAAGCAATGATGTTGGTGCTTTGTTAAGAATGATATTCAAGATATGATTTACCACTTTTGTTAAATGCAACATTGAATATTGCGCTTAAGTGTGCCTTTAAACAATGTCGGTGATATGTATGTATATATATATATATATATATATATATATATATATATATATATATATATATAATGAATTGGTGGAAAGAGCCTTAATTTGGGACAAAATTGTCTTGTATTACACAAAATCTTATCAGTTCACAATAAGTGTTCTCATGTCATTTTCCTTGAAAGCTCAGTTGGTAGAGCAGTGGTCTCGTAGTCCAAGTCGATGCGCTAGTGCCCTTAATCTTCATTACCAGGTCCCTCAGAGAGGACTTAAAGCCGTCAGTCTTCTGGTTTCTTACTAACAAGCATTTATGCATTCTTAGAAATCGGGTAAAATAACCACCACTAAACCGAAAACCTTTTAACACAATCTATACAGATTTTCATCTTGTTCCCAGATATTTTTTTTAATTGTTTTTATTATTTTGTTGGACTGATAATACTGATGACCGTGATAGTGTTGATGAGGATGTTAACATATATCAGAAAGACAAGACATCAGAAATGCAGGTCTACCTAAAATTGAAAGAGTCTTTCAATGGGTTAAAATCGTTTGTAATTTGACATGATTGCGTCTTTCTTGTAAAAGCAATGCTCATACCAATAGTCTGAAATTCATAGAAGCGAGTAATGATGCTATATCAATTTGGATTAATACATATAATGCAATTTAAACAACCAACTTTCCATATCATAACCTATAAAATTGAGCATATAAGGGACACTGTATAGACTCCGACATTAGGCTGATAAAACAGCTTCAAATCATTACCTAGTTAACATACAGAACATGTACATGTACATATGAGTAATAAGCTAACATAGACTGAAATATAATAAAACAAATTAGAGCTATGGTATTTTAGCATGACAAAAAAGAAAAGAAAAAACTAGAGTTTGCTAAGCTTACAAACAGGAGTCCATCAACAGTTTACTGGGAAATAGATCCTGGCTTGAGATTTCGCCTAAAAATGAAATTCTAGCAATCTTTCTTGATGTGCCCGAGGCAAGTTTTAGGTTATATGTACAGTACAAAGTGTGGGACAACAGCAAAGTATTGAAGTCCCACATGTAGAGAATTATCGGGGCATCTGTGTGATCAGTTTATCATAATCGGGCTGCAGCTTTGTGGACAAAATCTGTTATGACTCGGGCCTACTACTTACAAGCAGAGTACAGTCAAACCTGTATATAAAGACTGCTCAAGGGAGACAACAAAAAGCAGTCTTTATAGACAGGTGGTCTTTCTATACAGGTGGTCGTTAAAGCAGGTTTGACAGTATTACACTGCTGTTGTCAGCCGGATAGCAAGAACTTGGCATTACGTTAAAGAGGAACTATTAAACTCTCCATTAGTTTTTGTGGACTGTGTGGAGTCAAAATCAGTGAAAATTTGAATGATAACAATTAAAGTGCCAAGATGTTGTTATCATTCCGGTGGCAGAAAAGGCATGATTAGTTGTGAATCATTGTGACATCAGACCAGTCAAAAGACCAAAGATAATTTGAATTTCAGTGAGAATTTCTTTTCCATAATTACCACAACTCCAAATTAGCTTAAAATACCACATTATCATCATCCTATGTTTGTTTTTTCTTTTTTTCTTTATTTCTTTTAATATCACTGATGTTTTGATATTCTTTGTATTTGAAATCTGCAATTCAGCCTACCAACCACGAGGATATACAATCGTTTTAGATAATGATGAACTAAGAGAACTATTACATAATTTACTTATTTTTATATCCAGGGTTAACAGTTGCTGCGGGCTTATTTCATCAAAAATATTGCAGCTGGAGACTTGGGTTTAAGGTTAGAGTTTGGTAGAGTATTGGGTCCAGGGTAGCAGTTCGGAGTTCACTTGTGCAGGAAATTGACCGCGGAGCAATTGTCTTGAGAGCAATGTGTCAGAGAATCTTGAAACCTGATCCTCTTCATTCGAGGAGCGTTTCACTTGTCTGTGTCAGGGGCACCTTCTAGAATTCTCCTCTTCCACTCTTCATAATCATCCTGCTTAGAATTGTTGCTATCCTGGCTGCTTTTAGACTGCTTCGTGGACTTACACCATCTGTGTCAAAAAAAAACCCCATAGATTCCATTTTCACAATTGTCTGCTATATTTGCCGCTTAGTACCAAATATAGCAACAACAAAAAAGACAACCAAGTAATCACCATAATCTATTTCACTGTTTTGTGTATTTTCTGAAAACAGATTAAGTTTTCTATGATGTACAAGAATAACACTTGTGGTTGACTCCAGTAAATCTATATTCCTCTTGACTGATATTTTTACGAAGGCCTTGACTTGGATACATGGGTATATCACAAGCGCTCATGAGCATATTTCACAAGTCAGCATTAGTGTGTAAAATGTGAATAGTTTGGGATTATTCATTCAAAAAATTAGATTAACAAGATTGAGCCAATTAAACTGCCAATTAGTCAGAGGAATGCTCTGTTTTATGTATTTCCTGGAGACAGATTCAAAGTTTTCCATGATAAACATATATATAACACTATGACTTTTAATACTCCAGTATATTCTTCTTGATTGCTATTTTTTGTTATTGAATGGCCCTGAGTAAGATACACAGGTATTGCACAAGATGTTGTAGTTTTGAATTATCAATTTAAAAACTTAGATTAATGGGCTTGAGTCAAAGTATGAAAGAGAAAATGTCATCCTCACCTTCAAAAGATTTCTCTAAGTCATCCATCCATGAATTATGTCTTTTAGATTGTTTAGACTTCTTTTCACCTGAAAATAACAAAATTATTAAAAAACAAAAAATTATTCACAATATTATTGACTAAATGTTGCAAAAGACATGCCCTGCCTAGGCAAATTTTGCAATCTTAACAAGGGTTTCACAACATTCATTTTAAACACATATTTCAGGGCTTGGTACCATCATGGGTTCAGAGAACACGTGCAAACAACAACGATAACAACAATGAGGACAGTACCATTCATTAAAAAACAAGGGAAACGCTCTCAGCGGTCTCGCCTGCACTACACGATTTGATATGATGAAAAATTGAGGTAGGGACATTATTTGTAGGCAGGGTGGCCCATTAGCAAGCCTCCAAAAAAGGAAATACTCTGAATCTAATCAGCATTTTGAACTTAGTGAATATTGACTAGGAATCATCAGAAGAATTATTTACTATTGTTTGTACCAAGATTGATAACTTTCATGAAATATGAACAAATAACAAAAATTGATTTATTAATTCTCATATTAAGTTGTGAAAAATATAATCCAAGTCTACTGACCTAAAATGACCTTTGACCTTGATTTTGTGACCTGGAATTTGTGTCATATGATTTGTGATACTTGATAACCCTTGGGTACAAGTTTCATGGAATTTGAACAAACACTTTCGAAATTATGCTAAAATTTCAAAATCTTGATGTTGATGCCACAACATAGTCTAAGTTTGCAGACCTGCAATGACATTTGACCTTGACTTTGTCACCTAAAAGACGAATCACATGATTGGTGATACTTAATAACCCTTATGTAAACCTTGGTTAAGTTTTTGATGTTGATGCCGCCATTGACGCCATCGACGCCGCCGCCGCCGCCGCCACCGGAAAAGCGGCGCCTATGTCTCGATTTTTGCTACGCAGGCAGGCGAGACAAAAATGAAACAATCAAATTTACATATATGTGTTAATTTAAATTCAAATGTATGCTTTTCCCTCTTTGACAAAATCCTATAATTCACACTTATGTGAACAATTCAGTGGGGACATGAGAACTAAATAAATTCAAATTCAACCACATTTACCAAATATCTGAGTGGCGTGCTTTTCCATCTCGGCACACAGCTTGTCAAAAGTACCTCTTCTTACACCCGTCATATCGACAAGCTTTGTCTTGTCCACTTTAATCTTTTGGCGCCTTAAAGGAAAGGAAGAAAACAATCAAGAAAAAAGTAAATATGTAATGAAAATCAAATCAAATTAAATGGAAAGGAAAAAAACCCATACAAGATAGATACATGTACAAAAGATTTCATGTTTCTATCTCAAGGCCATGCTAAAATAGCTTAAACATAGGAAAAGTTTATACATTGTAGTGACTAAATCTTGTATTTACCATATTATTTCTCAAAATTCTACATTTATATATGAAGAGCAGAAATAACAGTATTAATAATAGAAAGAGTAGTAGGAGTAGTAGTAATAGTAGTAGTAGTAGTAGTAGTAGTAGTAGTAGTAGTAGTAGTAGTAGTAGTAGTAGTAGTAGTAGTAGTAGTAGTAGTAGTCGTAGTAGTAGTAGTAGTAGTTAGTAACAACAACATCAACATTTAATAGGCATAGTGACATTTCTTTCTTTTTTTAAGTCTGTTCTTTTAGATCTCATTTGAGCTAGATAGACACACTTGGTCATATCATAATATGGAATACATACCTGGTACACGTTTTTGCATTTGCAATCCAGTTGATTTTGATAGAAGCATACAAAACAGAGATTAGAGTCAGCAGTAGATTACAGGAAAGAAAAAAATCTGTTATGATAATCAATGAGGATGAAGCTTACTTGCATATGGTGTATAGTGCAGCCCCACTGAAGAGAGGTTTGCTGAAATCAACATCATCTTTTGAAGCTTCTGAAACCTTCTCTTCAAACTCCTTCCGATAGCTGTCAAAAAGAGAGGCAAATTTGATCATTGATTCACTTTTTGCAACTCATAGAATGATAGACGTGTGCAAGTGAAGTACCTGTGAGCAATTGACAACCCTGCATGTTGTAAATAAATATGGAACAAGAACCAACATGGACTTTTGCAAATTGTGTTAGATGTGAGTAAAACCGTTATTTGCAAGCAACTTGACATTGCTGTTAGTTTTTGATTCATCTAGACCATCCACAAATGCAGGTAAATTTGTTGGTCGTCATTCAAGTACATACACCTGTAACACAACCTTTGTTTTAAGTTCAAGAATGCATGAGAATTAGAACTCATTTAAATAGACACATCCATATGTCCATCTAGCACGAGTCTGAAGGCACCTACAAAAAAGAACTCTTAATACAGTAGTTTGTATGACATACATGTATGCTCATATGAAATTAGCTCCTTTGGCAATTTTTTATACAAACCCCTTATTCTTAACTTTTAAAAACCCTAAAGCTAATTCTGTATTACCTAGCACTAGCCTTAACCCTTAATTCTACCTGAAACCAATTGCAGCACAAGCCATAACACTACACTTTTGATGAAATAAAGCCCAGATCAAATGTCCATCATCTACTAGTACTTTACCCTTGAATTAACTAACCCTATGGTGTTTGAAGCATTCAAGAAGTTTCTTTCTACCCCTGGGTTGAGGGTTGCAAATGTGGTGTGATATCTGGCAAAAGGAGACAAGTGCTTGTATTACTGGGACTCAAACAAAAGCGGATGATTTAATCCACAGTCCTGTGACTTATCTGCTCAAACACTAAACCTTCAGTTCTTAATCTTCTTATCTATATCTGTGATAAATACCAACAGAAATAGCTTAGAGATTCAAACTCGGTGTCAGTGGTGTTGGTACATGTACTTGTAAGTTGTAGGGAAACACATAGAAATTGTCTTTTGGCTGCTGTCAGTGATAATAAAGACTGCTCAACTTGGCAAAACCTTTTGTCATTAAAAAAAAAATCTAATGGTGAGCCAATGTCATTGAAAAAGCTATCTTGATCATTTGGTTTCTTTTGGACAACTGCAAGTAACGAATGGACTTGATTAACGGTAGTCAGCGACTCAATCTTTATATGGTCAGCGCGCGATAGCGTTTGCGAAACAGACCGAAGTCTCCTCACGCTTCGGTTTCGCATATGTTGCACGCAAGTCAGGCCACGGGAAAGACACGTAGTCTTGTCATGTTTTATAAGAAATATTTATTATCAGTAGTAGTGGTAGCAGTTGTTGTTATTATAATTATCATTATTATTACTTTTATTATTATTATCATTTCTTTTACTATTATTCTTATTATTAATATCATTATTATTATTATCTTTATTAATCTTAGTGTTAGGTTTTATAGTAATAATAACCATTCATAGTTAATATGAAATGTTGCACTAAACAATCATATATTTGGAATGCCTGTTTTCATGCCACTAGGTTTTGCTAAACTACCTACCTCTGAAGGACTAGGTTTGCATGTTCCACTACTCCTACACATCCAAACTGGACGGCTAGATCTCTGATTGTCACGGTGGGGTTCAGGCCCAGGAGGGTCTGTAGTGTCTTGAAGGAGTTTGCGTAGACTTTCTTGTTAACTCCCGACAGCTGGACGGCCGATTCCTGGATGAAATGGTCAGATATTTACTGGAAACAATCAATTCTATTTGTTGGCTGAATCAGTTTGAATATAAATCTTTTGTACATTGTAGCCTTTGTTTTTTAAATCAACCTTTAAATCAACTTTCCGATATTCAATCTTAATTCATCTTATCTTTTTTATAATAATTTTATTATCTTTTCCTGTTATCATGTGCAATATTCTATGTATAGAATTTTGAATTATGTACTGAGAGTAGCATGTGTGGGGGCACATGCATGCCTCCAGGTAACAGTGTTGAACTTCACTTTTGTGCACCCTGACCCACTTGCTGCTCCCATATCTCTTTGCATGTGTTTTATCATTCTTATTATGTACCTGTCTCTTGCCATGCTGTGTTGTATTTGTGCTTTTTTTAATGAATGGTCGGATAAATAATAATAATAATATGTATATCCTGTCAAACAGAATATGTAGCACATAGCCAGATAGCCTTTTCATGTTCATTAAACATAAGATTAATGTATATCATGTGCATTCTATTCCAAAATTGTTTCATATAAGTAATTACCAGTAATGACCAAAGCACTTACAGTATTTAAGGGTACCGGTATTAATTTAATTAAATGATGAGGGATATATCGTCGCCTGGCTGGCAGAAGGGCGTTAGCTCGAATTTCAGATAAAAAATGATGCGCTAAGCAGAAGGGCGTTAGCACTAAATCGCCTCAAACTTATATAAAACTGGCTTATTTCCGGCAGAAATTTGTGGCCGTGTTCTACAATAACATTTCTATCAGTCTTTTAAGTTTTAGTCCAATTCTCAGGACGGAAAGCAGTTTAAATATAAAACAAATCTTAAAATGCGAACAATTCGAAAAGTAGTTTTTGAGTCGCTCGCGCGCTAACGCCCTTCTGCCACCCAGGCGATGGTATATGACTTAATCCTCTTCAGAGTTCCAATTAAGCATTCAATCAACACGCCTTTACCTTGTTGATGGGATGTTTATGTTCTGCAGCTGCCAATTCAAAGCACATGACTGCCTGACAAGAACCATTCAGTGTGAAGGACGTACAGCGTAATTGGATTAGTCTGTTCAGTTCCTGGGCTCTCCTTTTTGTTGAAAGAAAGGCAGAGAGAGACATTACTAAAACAAATACAAACATTAAATAATGAATACTTTTTATGACCAAATTTATATAAATACAATTATGTTAAACTCGTATAAAAACAAATAAAACATTTCAGGTCAGGATTGAAAATCATTTGACTTAATTTAATGAAATTGAAAAGCCAAGGACTTTTACTAAGGTTTGAACATGCATGTTCCAGTCATTGCATAATTCTATTTATCCTTTGAATCTACCAAACAAATCTATAGTATAGTAGACTAGGTAGGGGGTCTATAGCATAATGTTAATACTTAATTTGTTTATATTTTAACATTCTACATTTTACTAGAGTCTACTCTTAATATTCTATTCGAAAATCATAATGCTAAACATATTCAGTTTGTAATTGTATGTTTATCATTCGCTGATCAGTCTTTAGTTTTACTTTTAGTTTACTTTTACTAGTTTTAGCACTCACCTCAATATTTTTGCAGAGGATATTCCTATTTTTAACCCAAGATTTTTCATGGCCTGATTATCCATTATGCAGGTTGAGTTTTACGTAGCTGTGTGTCTAATCGATTTGTCCTTGACTTTGAACTTTGAAGTCAAATCCGGACCTAATACTACATGTAGTAATAGTCTAGTAATATTAACTTAGTTTGCAGCCACAGCTCAGCAGACTGCACAGCGCACATGCACAGCACCCAATAGTGCAGTGTCTAGACTCTAGTAATATTAGTACTAGTAGTAGTAGTACTGTAGATTGAGACTGTTCTCTGTAGTGCAGTGCACTGACCAACTAAACAGATTTAAGAGACTAGAATCTAGTGAGGTCCGATATACGAAGTCCATGCACAGCGCACATCACATTGCGTCGGATATCGGATGCCACACGGGTCAGATCCAAATGTGATGGAAACGGAGTTTAAAGGTCTCTCTCGGAGAGAAAAAAATATTGTTGAACTTCCAAATCCGCGCGGTACACTTCCGGGAATTTCCCTAAAATTAGAGTGCAGAACTAAGACCAATGATGAGTCTTCTATCAAACGAGGTTAGACATCTATAGCCAATCAAAATTGTCAATTAATATATTTTCGTAGTGGCTCCGCCTACTTTGTAAACGCACGTTCGCGCGCATGCGCGTACGCCATGTCATGGGTCAATGAATACTTATGTGTCCGTCGTCGAAACAACTTGTCGGAGATATTGTTATTACAGTCGAACCTGTCTATAGCAACTGCCCAAGGGAAACACAAAAAGTGGTCTTTGTAGACAGGTGGTCTTTGTAGACAGGTTCCTTTAGTACATGTTTCAACGAGAAACCATTTTCAAGGGGAACCAAAAATGTGGTCTTTGTAGACAGGTGGTCACTAATGCAGGTTTGACTGTACATGTACAGTGTGTACCATTAAAAAAATCACGATTGTAGGGGAGACTCAGGTTAGTTGAGCCACTTTTTACTCAAGGTCACCTGGTGCCCTTGGGTAATGTTTTGTAAGGATGTTTGGGGGTGGGATTGAAAGAGCAGTATGTTAGGCATATTATATCTGTATATTATGAAAAAAACACTTTTGATTTTAGAGCCAGGAGATTTAAAAAAGTGGTCAAGTGGCTCAATTAACACCAACACGCAGGTTAGTTGAGCCAGGGTGTCAGGTTAGTTGAGCCATATATGTAGATCAGTGGCATAAATACAAATGAGACACTTTTTTAATTTTTTTTTTAAATTTTGTTTTATTCCTCCAAAAGTGTAATACAAACAAAAACATACAATTGAATACAATAAATACACACACTTGCAAACACACACGCACACACACACGCACACACAATTTCACACATACACACATATACAAACACAAATGCAAAAATACTGGCTCAACTAACCACACACACATCGGCTCAACCAACACCACACCCACCATTTTGAATTCATCGTGGTGAAAAGTGAAAGTCTTACTAGACACAAATCAAGTAATAAGGTTAAAATGATATACAATGATACTCCTTTCAACTGTATCATGATAGTCAGTTAATTCTATAAGGTGTAGAAAATATGAGGAAAGTGTCCACTTTTCACGGAATTCACTTGAACAGCAAAAATCAAAATTTGTTGATTTACACAAGCTTGTAGTCTGCATCCCTGTGTCAAATTTAGCACATGTGTTCCCTGTACCATAAACACCAGATAGTAGCATTTAATTTTGAAAATGGTCATGGTTTATTTTAGAGGGGGTGGCTCAACTAACCAACCAACTCAACTAACCTGAGTCTCCCCTAAGCCTATCTTAAAATTTCACTTGATTTTACTTTTTGAAGTATTGATAAGACTTGAACTTCGTTTATCATTGAGGTTTATAATTGAGGTAAATACATTTTGAAAAGGGAAACATGGGGGCCTGAAACTTCACTGTCACCAGCAGGGGCGGCGATTTCCCTTTAATGACAGGGGGGGACGAAATGCGAGGGACGAGGGAGCAGTGGCGTAATGAGCAAAAACGTTGGGGGCGGCAGAAGAACAAAAATCCGCATCACCACCACTCTTACATGTTACATGCAGGCCCCGCGGAACGTTTTTCATAGTGGGGGGCTAAAGTATTTACGATCAGGTAGAGCAAAGCTAGCGAAGCAAGTGGAGCGTAAATTGACGTCGGGTCCAGAAGCAAAGCCCCGGCGGGGGTCAAGGGGCTGAGCCCCATGAAGCTCAGGGGTTTTTAGGCATTTAATTAAGGTGTGATGAGCATCCAGGGGGCGGAGCCCGCGGAAGTTCAGGGGTTTTAGGCATTTTATTACGGTCAGATGAGCATATATGAGGAGGACAATAGGCCTACTATGTATGATCGAATCTCTTTGATAAAAGTATGTGGTGGCAGCTTTACCTTTTGGTACCTCACGTTACCTCACATGCAACGTTTATGCTCCAGAAGAGAAAAGGCTTACTAGTACTACCCGCCCGTAGCACGCCGGGCCATGAATTTTGAGTCTGTTTGTGTTTTCTTTTTTTAATGTTGTTTTTTGCAGTTTGTTTTTAATTGCCAGTGAATATGCACATTTCAGTGTCTTCATGCCATGTTCACACACTAGTTCTATCACGTCAAAGCACAACTGAAGGCAAAAAAAAAAAAATTGTGCTCACTACCCCACTGAGCGGAAAATCGGCCGGCACGGTTTTCAAATTTTCGCACGAAGTGGGCCCCTTTTTCGGCACCCTCCCTTGCCGCCGGCTGGATCCGCCCCTGTAAAATGGTATGGCGGCCTTAAATAGAGAGAGTGACGGGAGAAAAACGAGAAAAGAATGTAAAATGTGGAGGGAGAGAGAAAAGGTGAGAGAGAGAGAGAAAGAAAAAAAGGAAGAACATGAAACTTAAGTTTACACATACAGATTACATTTCCGATCAGTTATAGCTCGACATGTGCTTACGAAGATTGTGGACAAAATTACAACAGTACGACAAAAATAAATCTGTATAATTGACTTTAAGAGAGAAAGAGAGATGATTTCTAAATCGAAACGATGTAGGGGCTAGGTGACATTCAAGAAATAAATTCCAATTTCTATTGCTCGTGACAGCCATATTGAATGTTCTAAATTGTTAAAAATTCAAGAATATCAAACGTTATAATAAAAGGATTGAAAGACCTGTTGGCAATTCGTATGCTGTAAACCATGAATTGTGAAAGAAAAGGAAAATATATAAACATAATGGAATGATATTTAAAAATATATTATTTTGTATTTAACAATCAATATAGGCCTACATAACACAAACAATCTCAAAACCAACAAACCCATAGAATACAAGGCCAATCATGCCTGACTTTATCATATTTCATCCTTGCAGTAAAATTCCCTTTACACCTTAGCCTTCTCAAGAAAAACTCATTTAATATTATATACGTTACATCAAGTCATTTAACCAAAGCATATCGGCCTCCATGCACCAGACCACTTTTATGGGCATTAACCATGTCTATGATTTGCTATGCATACGGCCTCTATACCTTCCTTTCCTTTGGCATGCGTTCTATGTAAGTTTTCCGTTTCCAGGATCGCCATTACGCACGATTTTTACAATATTATGTAAACATTACAGGTAATTATTATATAGCGTCTTTCTTTCTCACTATCCTCTTTCTCACTACATTCTCTTCTCTCTTTTTTATTTTCATTTTATATCGTACTTTGTCAAAAAAAAGTGCGGAGAAGGGGGTGGGCAGGGGCGGATCCAGCCGGCGGCAAGGGAGGGGGCCTAAAAAGGGGCCCACTTCGTGCGAAAATTTGAAAATCGTGCCGGTCGATTTTTCGCTCAGTGGGGGTAGTGAGCAAAAAAAAAAAAGTTTGGCACCCGAAATTTTTTCTTCGCTACGGGAAGGGTAATTGTTTTTTCCACCCACACCTCCCCCTTGGGCGCCAGGGGTAGTGAGCAAAAAAAAAATTGGGGGCACCCGAAAAAAAAATTTCCCTACGGGAAGGGTGATTTTTTTCCACCGCCACCCCTTGGGCGCCAGGGGAGGGGGCCCATCCTCTTTTTTTCAAAAAAAGGGTGTTTTTACCTGGTTTTTTGCTAGGGGAGGGGGCCCCCGGGCCCCCCTTGATCCGCCACTGGGGGTGGGCACTCGAGGTGAGCTTCGTCCACTCCTGTGTTTGATTATTCACACAATTTCTTGCTGTCTGCCACTGGTGTACTGATGGGGGGGGGCTTGGGACAGTCTCCCTCCCCAATAAAATTCAAACGTGGTTTATTTATAATTCGATACCCGCCCCTTGACCCCCACCGGGGCTTTACCCCTGGACCCCACGCCAATTTACGCTCCACAAGTTTCGCTAACTACGCTCTACCTGATCGTAAATAATTTAGTGGTGGTGATGGGGATTTTTTCTTCTTCTGCCCCCAAACGTTATTGCTCATTACGCCCCTGCATGCTGTCTGCTAGCTGTCTGATGCGTCGAGATCACTGCAGCGAAGATAGGTGACTTTAAGGGCGTGTTCCGATAGTTCTGCTACTGCTGGTACTTAGTTGGAATGCTCAATCGGAGGGATCTTTTGTGCTCTTCTAAAAGGATTAATCCTGCACTGCATATATAGGGACTCTGGCTATTCATGCATTAATTGTGTGTGTTATTGTAATGTATGCACGTAACTGAACGTACGTGTGTGTGTGTGTGTGTGTGTACACAGAATCAATGATATATACTGTTCAAAGAGCTGAATTTTCTCTATTCGACTGAACAACTTCAGTATACAACTTCATCTCGTTCTCACTCGACAAGTATATCAAACATTCAAGACATGGCTGGTAAGTTGAATAACTATTTAAATATACTAATATTTCCACTACGCAGCTTTATAAAATACTACTGGCCACATTCTACAGCCAATCAATTATAAATCTCAGCTCTCAGGGGGGTCGGGTGACCGACACTTAACAAACATGATAAAGCCTTCTCTTTTGCCTTCAGATCGAACGAAAAACATTCGTCAAATAGCACTATAGGCATTCCATCTCATTCAGTATAGTAGCAGAACACGCCCTTAATACTGGACACAAGATTTAATGCAATATTGGGTTTTAAACGCACTTCTGGTCAAGAATATATGGTAGAAGAATCCATCGGGAAAAGGGATTAATCATTCGCTGAATAGAAACTTTTGCTTTACATTGTTACCTTCATTCGCTCCAGTGATCTAGAGCAGCAGACAGCTAGAAATTGTGTAAGTAATAAAAGTCCACGGGATTAATTGTTAGAAGCTTCAACTACATATATCATACTCTCTCCAATTGTATACAACAAAAGGTTGTCTTTGACTCTTTGGAACCACTTCTATCTTTACGGTTTGATAGTTGAATCATACTGTAGAAATTAATCATGCCTTCGTCCATTTCGTGGAGTTTTTGCCTGGGTTTCTTTCAAAGCAATCGAGCTTTTTCGACCGCCCTTGTAACCATTGTGCTCATCGCTACTGCTGTTGGTGAGTACAACTTTTAAGCGCTGCAGTTTGTTATAAACCGAATGTATAATTTATAAAATAATGATTTGTACTTCATACCAGTGGTCCGCATTAGGGCCCGGCCCTGGTGGGTTGCACTGGGACAGTGCCCCCCGCCAGGGATCCAGGAATCGGAGCCCCTGGCAATTCAAAACATTCTAGATATCCATATAGTGAGCGATAAAAACTCTAATCCAACTCTAAGTTTAAATTGCACTGCCCCTATTGTGTGCTCTTTTTAAAGAGCACAAAAAAACCCTTAGATTAGGCATTCCATCTCATTCAGTATAGTAGCAGAACACGCCCTTAATACTGGACACAAGATGTAATGGTGATGCCCCCAATATTGAGTTTGAAACGCACTTCTGGTCAAGAATGGTAGAAGAATTCATCGGGATAAAAAGGTTTAATCCTTCGCTGAATAGGGACTTTTGCTTTACATTGTTAGCTTTATTCGCTCCAGTGATCTCGAGGCAGCAGACAGCAAGAAAGGTAATAAAAAGTACACGGGATTGGTTGTTAGAAGCTTCAACTACGTACAACTCATACTCTCTCCAATTTCATACAACAAAAGGTTGTCTTGGGAACCACTTCTATCTTTACGGATGGGGTGCAGGGCCAGAGCCCTTGCCGGGAGTTTAGGGGGCGGACTCGGCGGAGCCCCTGGAAGTTCTTGAATTTTTAAAAATTTAGCAAATTCAAAACAGTCGCGAGCGATAGAAATTGTAAATTCATCCTTGAAAGTCACGTAGCCCTTTTATTTCATTTAATAAATAACCTCTCTTTCTCTCTTAAAGACAATTTTATAGAATTATTTTTTCGTATTACTGTACTGTCGTCCGCATTCTTAGGCATATGTCGAGCCAACTCATCGGAAATGTAATCTGTAAATGTAAATTTAAGTTTCATCTTCTTCCTGTTTTCTTTCTTTCTCTCTCTCTCTCTCTCTCTCTCTCTCTCTCTCATTTTCTTCCAAGAGATGCCGAGATATGACCATCTGAATAAAAAGATTGCCTATGGGAACTCAGTGTTATATTGCTCTGGCTCCTAACGTTATGAGCCAGAGCAATATAACACTGAGTTCCCATAGGCAATCTTTTTATTCAGATAGTCATATCTCAGCCAATACTTAACATATTCAATTGGTTTTCGACATTTGGACAATATTTTTGGTGCTCTATCCGAAAATGAAGAAAAAATTGAGAAATTCCAAAAATAGATTTTTGATGACGTCACACTTCACCACTCTATGGCCTTGAACAGTTGAAGTTATGAAAGTATTTCTTTTTTTGCCACATATAGAACTTGGTTTTTAATTTGATATAAAATTAATAAGACATTCGATTTTGATCGAGTATATCCATGGACATTAGTGAAGGCTAAAATGACCCTTTCTTTGAAATGCAACAGATTTGATACATGACAGTCAGTGATTTGTCTTCATCATATAGGCATACATGTACCTGTTTAAAATTCATCAATCTCACCTTTCAATAGAGAGTAGAGATCATTGGGGAGACCCAGGCGCGGATCCAGGAATTCTTAGGGGGGGGGGGGAAATTTGAAATTATGCAAGCCAAATATTGGTACGTAAGCAGTGGCGTAATGATTTTTTTTTGGGGGCAGACAAAAAAATCCGCATCACCCCACTCTTACATGCAGGCCCCGCTGAACGTTTTTCAAAGTGGGTGGGGGAGGCTAAAGTATTTACGATCAGGTAGAGCGTAGCGTAAAATTGGCGTGGGGTCTATGGGCAAAGCCCCGGCAGGGGTCAAGGGGCGAAGCCCCCGGAAGCCCAGGGGGTATGGGCATTTATTACGGTCAGATGAGCATATTTCGATACCTTATTCATGACACTGGCAGGTCACTAATTGGCGTGGGGTCCAGGGGGCAGAGCCCCCGAAAGCTCAGGGGTTTTAGGCATTTAATTATGGTCAGATGAGCATATTTTGATACCTTATTTGTGCCCTGGCAGGTCACTAATCGGCGTTGGGTTTAGGGGGCGGAGCCCCCGGAAGCTCAGGGGTTTTTAGGCAATAAATTACGGTCAGATGAGCATCCAGGGGACCGCCTTAGGGCCATTGAGGGGTTCAGGGGCGGAGCCCCAAGGAAAATTAGGGTTTTAGGCATAATTACGTTCAGATGAACATATTTTGATACCTTAATTGTGACACTGGCAGGACACTAATTGGTGTGAGGTCCAGGGGGCGGAGCCCCCAGAAGCTCAGGGTTTTTAGGCATTAAATTACCGTACGGTCAGGTAAGCATATTTTGATACCTCATTATTTTGTGACACTGGCAGGTCACTATTCTTTCTTTCGTTCTCTCTTTCTTTCTATTTCTCTTTAATATATTTTTTCACAAAAAGTGTGGGGGGAGCTCGAGGCCCCCGAGCCCCGCCGTTCCGCGGGTCATATGGAGAAAAACAATATCGTAAAGTGCTGCAAGGCTAAAATACTTTTCCCCCCTAAAAATATGTTTTTTGAACCTCACTAATACTTTTTTGAAAGTTATAGGTTGGCAACGCTGCATGGTATATGATTCGTTAGAATGTCCGCTATACAAAGTGATGCATATTTGCGCCTGTATAATCCGGTTGATCTCGGCGCAGTTGACAATTCTCCAAGCTATATTTCAGTCATGATATTATTTTGATGTCATATTTGGTATACTTCTCCACACTGGCGTACTGGTGGGGGCGCTTGGGGCGCTTGGGGCGCTTGGGGCGCTTGCCCCCCAAATAAAATTAAATCATGACTTATTTTCAATTCCATACAAGTGATTTATAAATGTTCGTGATATCACTTGATTTTCAACAAAAAAAAGGTCAAAATATAGGATAATAACGTATATTTTTTTAAACAAAAAAGAAAAGCATGGTTCTTCTCTCCATCACCCCCAGCTTATTCACCGACTGGCTGAGTTGGCGCTAAATTTTTCCTCAAAAACTGGATAAAAGAAAAAATATGTGCTCTTACCCCCCACCACCACCACTTATTTACCGACTGGCTGAATCGGCGCTACTCAAAAACTGGACCCCCAAAAAAATATGTGCTCTGACCCCCAAAAAGTGTTTTGCTCGTTACGCCACTGCTTCTCCATCTGTTATGTACATGACACTCCGTTTATAAATAGAGTTTCCAGACAAACAAAAATCAGATAAGGACAATTTTTTTTAAACAAGATAAGAATTTGTAAGAATGAAAATAAATTTAGTATTAATGATTCAATTCACTATTTCCGAAGTACGATTTGAAATCATTATCACTATTATTATATTCGGTGCCAGCTGCTGAGCCAGTCCCTGTCTCTTCCAACGTCGCAGCAGTGGAGGAAGCGGATCGACTGTACGATGCCATCAGGTATACAGAGATGTACGACCATCTGCTACGCTTTGAGGACACTACCGATGATGAGCTTCTTTGGCGCCTTGCCAGGGCCTGCCGCTGTGTAGCTCAGCTAATCAGCACCAGCGCGGACGACAAGAAGAGACTGACCCTCGAATCGCTGGACTTTGCAAAGAGGGCCTTGGAGGCAAACCCCAACAACTTTGCTAGCCATAAGGTGACAACTAGAATAAAACGTATGATGATGATGATGATGATGATGATGATGATGATGATGATGATAATGGTAATAATTAATAATACCAACTAGAACTGCAATCGCATTAGAACGATATGCATGCAGAATCTGATAAAAGGGCATCTCTTGGACTATCTGGGGTATTTTTGGATCCATTATGTATTTTTATGCAGAAATAACATTTTAAAGACAATTAAGTGTATTTTTTTTTTAGATACAGGGTGATTCTGGAGAACAAGATGCCCGCATATCTTTATAATCCTGCATCGAGGTGACTGAATAAATGTCTTTTGTATGCATGTTTTGGTAGGAGGTGCCCGCATACATAATATCATTTTTTTTCTAGTGTATTTAGTTTACAACATGACATTCTTATCAGATTAAAAATGTCATTTTTTAAGAAAAAAATGTGTTCGTATGTGTGTACATGGCACTTGACGTATACCAGAGTGATGGAAAATGAATCTGCTGTAATGAATTTGAAAGGATGACGCGAAACTTTTCATTTCCCAAAAGAGTGCCGTGGATATAAAAAGGTTGAACAACGCATGATCTACAGCAGGATGTGGACCACGGTCCGCATCGGAATGCACGCGACAGAGCTTCCAATTTCCATATTTTAAGGAAAATACGGCAATTTGAAAATGTCAGGAATCTTTAAAGGGAATTAAAGAAAAATCAAAAGGAATGGTAAGGAATGGTAAGAAATGCTGAAAAAGATGACATTTTTCTCTCTGTTATCGTTTGTTTGGCTTTAGAAACAGTGGCGGGGGTGTTTCACAAAGACTAAGATCGACTTTAAGTTGGACTTAAGTATAACAGACCGTTCGTGCCATTGTTTGCTCTCACCAATATGATCTTTAGATAATATTTTTTCCTTCAACAATGAATTATCAAAAATGTAAGTTTTGTAGATTTTTTACCATGATTTGTACGTCCCGTGAGAGACCAATGCCAGTAAATGATGAGAGAAAACAATGGCATGAACGGCCTGCTACTTAAGTCCAACTTAAAGTCGATCTTAGTCTTTGTGAAACACCCCCCTGATCCAGTTTGGGGCCATATTAGCCGCGCCCCCTTTTGGCGGTCTTAAAAAAAGGGGGGGTAAGAAAGAGCAATGGAAGAAAAGGGAGAAAAGAAAGGCAAATGAGATGAAGAGAGGGATAAGGGAAAGGAAAAAAAATTATTGTCACCAAAGCATACGTATGTCGGAGCACCCAAAAGGCAAAGAATGATTTTTTTTTGTTAAGGGTTGAAAGCTAGGTAATTCAAGCAGGGATTCCATGCCTTATAACAACGTGGTTGGTGTTCAGTGATACATAAAGACTTGTAAACTGTTTTTTTTTTCTCCATCTGATCTCTTAACTCTTCCACAGTGGTATGCTATTTGCTTGAGTGAAGTGGGTGACTATATTGGAATGAAATTCAAGATTGAAAATGCATATGTCATCAAGGAGCACTTCTTGGTAAGATTTCTTCATTGTAACAGTTTTCTGACCTGCCTACATTTCGATGTCCTTCAATCAAATTTGATATCCTTTAATCAAATTTGATATCCTATTTTGCTATATTGTACATTTTAAAGGTTATATGTCCCATTTGCAGGCCAAAAAAAAAAGTTAAATTCCAACGGCATTTGAAAGACAATACTAATTTAGAACTTCCCTCAAAACGAAAGGGCTTGAAAATGAGATTTTTCGGGAAAATAACGACCATTACTTGTCGAATCGACGACTTAAGTGATTGCAATCACCTAAGTAATAGTCTGATTTTCAGACCCTTTTACCGAATGGTCGTACGTTTTGTGCTGCAAAAAGATTCAATCAGTTTAATTTTGGCCATTACAAGTAGTGGGTTATTGATTTAGACTGCTCATGTACCTTACAGCTCATTTTATGTTCGTTATTACCAAAGAAAAAGATGTCAGTCACTCACTCAATAGTGTCTGACAGTGAAGTCTAGAAGGTAAACGGATTTCCTTGCATAAGGGATTGGGTATCTTTGCCTCAGATTCTAAACAAAATCCTGGATTTAGCTCATGCTACAATCATAATTATAAACCTTTAGGTCAGTCAGGAATCCCATGACTATTTCAAGCCGATCGACTGTCTGATTATCAAGATATTTATGATTGGAAATCGAAATTTCAAAAACCGTTTTCCCAACGGTCTTTATAGCAATACAGTCTATTGGGGAAAATGAGTATCGGAAAACCGGTCACTCAAAGTTTTTTTAACGTTTTTCAGGCATTTCATGATCAGTTTGAAGCGCAATTTTTTTTAGGGCTTCAATATTATACACCATATCACAAACACTGATAACACGTAGGGCCATGCATCTCAGATTTGTAAAACTGGAAACATTGTTAAACGATGCCTTTAATACATGACTTCCCAACATACCATCTAACAATGATTATACTATGTCAGGGGCGGATCCAGCCGGCGGCAAGGGAGGGGGCCTAAAAAGGGGCCCACTTCGTGCGAAAATTTGAAAATCGTGCCGGTCGATTTTTCGCTCAGTGGGGGGGGGGTAGTGAGAAAAAAAAAAAATTTTGGCACCCGAAAAATTTTTTCACTCCGGGAAGGGTTATTTTTTCTCCACCCCCCCCCCTTGGGCGCCAGGGGTAGTGAGCACAATTTTTTTGTTGGCACCCGAAAAATTTTTCCTTAGGGAAGGGTTATTTTTTTCACCGCCACCCCCCCCCTTGGGCGCCAGGGGAGGGGGCCCAACTTCTTCTTTTTTCAAAAAAGGGTGTTTTTACCTGTTTTTTTCTAGGGAGGGGCCCGGGCCCCTGGATCCGCCACTGTACTATGTTATAGTGATCTTATGAGGTACATTCCATATATGCCTGTAATTCTAATAATCACCTGCTTTTCGTTCAACCACGTTTTTTATTTTACAGCTCTTCTTGTAAATTAATTATTGATGTGCAACTAATGAAAATATGACAATGCTATTGAATGTATTGACACTTCCTACAAGACAGTGTAGTATTGGGTCTGTGCTATAAGTGCGCTTATCTACTCCAAGTTATGTCGTCCCCAGTAGCGTACGCAGGTTTTTTTGAAGGGGAGGGGGGTTAACATTTGAAATCGCGCCGAAAATTTCGCAACGATTCAGCCAGCCGCTGAATAAGTCGTCCCATACGTTAAAGACCACATATAAGATTTAGTATGTGTAGATGATTGTATCAAGATAATAGCCCTACCAAAGAGTGAAGTAAATTTAAATCTATATATTTTTGATCAATTTATATTTGTAACTCTAGTATATGATTGCTAACAATGGGACATCAAATGGCCAAATACCTATAGGACTTTACCAAGTATGCTTTTGTCGTGAATGTTGGTATATTGGAATATATGGGTAGAGGTTACACGACATGCTAATAAAGGTTCCCTCATTGTGTTCTTTTACAGCAAGCCATCGAATTGAACCCAAAGGATGCATTATCTTTACATTGGCTAGGTCTGTGGTGAGTGTTGTAATCATATCGGTGACCCAACATTTGCACTTTGGACAGTCGCTCCAGAATTAATTTCATCAAAGATCAAGGGTTAAGGGTATAGGGTTACAACAAGATTTTAGGTAAGGTTAAGGGTTAGGGTAAGGACTATAGGGATAATGTTGGGTCCAGAGTTGAAGGTAAGAATAGTGCAGGAAATCAATGTGGAGCAACAGGATCAAATGTCGGATCACCACAACGACCACAATTAATGCAGTGTATGTTGCTCCTCTCCCTCTCACATCGTAGACTTTGTACAATGTGCGAACTCACAGTAGTACAAAGTGGATACATGTTTTAACATACAGATATGATTATACGCGGTAATGGAACACAATGTATGCCATAATTGCTTAGCTCAGAATGGCTGATATAGTATGAACCAGGCGCGGATACACGGGGGGAGGGGGCGGACGGACCCGGCCCCCCTCAAAAAAATAAGGAAAGGAAAGGAAAGGAAAGGAAGGAAAGGAGAGGAAAAGGGAAGAAAGAAGGGCTAAAAACACGAGTTAGAAGAGGACCCAGGGCCCTCACTTATCCGTATAAAGGCCAAGGCCCCGCGGTACAGCTAGACATGCTCCGAGCTACGCTCGCTCGTATTTAAAGTTGATATAATTATGTTTCTTATTAAAGATCTTTTCAGTATTTCATGATTAGATTGTGCTTAAACCCCTATCAGGATTGTTTTTTCCTCTTTATAAGATGTAATTTTTTGCACTGCGACCTCACAAATCTCAAAAATTATTCTAAGCAAAAAAAATATTCTAAGCATCACTACGAACTACAAAGTACATGTATGATGCTTGAACAGTATGGACCATGTAAAGAGAGAAACAGACATTGAAATCATCCCTGTAATAATAATAATAATAATAATAATCTTTTATAGTCCACTCCAAATTTTATTAAACAGAAAATGGAAATTCTTTGTGCCCAATTGATCGTGAGCCCGGCAGCCACTGAGCAGCGCCAGATCGACATTGCTCTATCCCCTTATTGTTGAACGCCAAACAAGGTAGCAGCGACTCCCATCTTTTAACGTCTTTTGGTATGACGCGGCCGGGGTTCGAACCCACGACCTCCCGGTTGTTAGGCGGACGCTCTACTGACTGAGCCAACACACCGGTAATCACAATGTATGGGGTATATATTATACCAATGTCTAAAAAACTGTATATTCTCACTTTGAGGTTTCCCTTATTAGGTGCCCCTTTTCCCCGGAAAGTGCCTTTTATTGTTGCTCCCCCACTTTGAATGACCTCCTTCGCCCCTGGCCTGCTCAAACCCCGAGCTTCCGGGGGCTCCGCACCCTTGGAGCCCACGCCAATTTACGCTCCGCTCGTTTTGCTCGCTACGCTCTACCTGATCGTAAATACTTTAGCCCCCCTCCCTACTTTGAAAAAACGTTCCCCGGGGCCTGATGTAAGGTGTTTAAAGCTGAAGCCCGATTCCAGTGATTGCTGTCTGCCCATCCCAACTGCTGTACTATATTATCTTGTACTTACTGATTTTGACAATCAAGTGATACCTGAGGTATTAGGAATCTGTACCGTGTCAATTATAATGGTTGTCAACATTGTTGCAATTGAAGATCTTGTTTAGAAATGAAATAAAAAGGATAACAGATATACTTTATGGAATCTTGATCTTGTTGAGGGAATCATTACTGTGTTTAGTTATACATGTATCAATATTAATAAAGGTACACCTAGAGGAACCGATGCCATTAATATCAGTGTCCTAAAGACCTTTTGTTACACCGGCGTACTATTTCCATGTGGACTGCACACATAGTCCCGCTTTTTGTGTTTACAGTCTTTTCCTCCTATCATAAATTTATGCTGGAAAAAGTCACAGATTTTAAATGATATCCTGGCAAAAAGTATACACCAAATCGCACGAATTGAGTTTACAAATTCGATTTTCTTCAGCTTCTCAGGGCACACCCCTCAGACTCCCCTGTCAGCGCAAGCGCGGAACGCGCCGCTAAATATTTTTTTCACAAATTGGGCCCCCTCGCCGCCGGCTGGATCCGCCCCTGGTATGAACAGTAGGCATAACCAGAAATCAAAGGGACCTATTACAGACCCACAAATGTGTAATGTCAACTCAATATGCTGATGCTTGCTACATAACAATAAGAGCAATTATATTGCTTGGCTCTGCTTACAGGGCATATAGAAAATATTGCCCATTGCTAGAACCATATTGTCCTCATCCTTGACTCGGGGCATTATGATTCTATCACATGCTAAATATTTGCAGATACCGCTCCTTCCAAGGACATCCAATATGTCATGCATCTATGTTATTACAAGTTTACTAGTCATTTGAATTTTTAGAATCTCAGTCGGTGATATCTTCCATACTCAAAAATGTAATATAAATGTGTCTAATGATGTTGTAATTCCTTGCGAGATTGGATGGCAGTCAGTGACTCAGTGCAGAGGGCTCAACACTCGGACTAGATGAATCTTATTTATTTACTTTTTTCCAGGTATTTCACATATGCAGATATGTCATGGGTCGATAGGAGAGTTGCTACCACTGTCTTTGGTTCACCTCCTTCTGCAACATATGAAGAGGTATTTCATTTTTTTTTAAAGCATGATTTGATGTATTTATATATTTCATGTAGCTGCTATTGAAGAAAGCAAGGATGACCAGAGAATGAATGACTTTGACCCTATTCCAACTTTGTGGCAGGAAAGGGTCATTTTGACATAGGCCTAACCCCCACCACCCCTCCCCCACGAACTATAGCCTACTGTACAAACTGCCCCTATTTGTTTAATTATTAATTTAACATCACGTGTGTCTCTCCATCCTGTAAAAATGATTTATGATATGCAAGTGTGCCACTAAACTGGAGATCCCTGGAGAATAGTTAGTGACTCCTTTACAGTGGGCCTCCATTTAACATCCTATCCGAGGGACTGGATATCGTCCACCATAACCTAGCCCGAGTATATGGAATAGGGAAGGGCCACGTTAGCACACAACAAAGGCTTTAGTCATCTGCCTGGGTTTGGATTTGAACCCGCAATCTTTGGTTTCGAAGGCAGACACTTTTATACCGACTGAGCCAACATGACTGGTCATCTTTAACAGTTACTGTTGAGAGGGGGGGGGGGCGGAGTTGTCGAGGTGTATGTTTTTAGATGTTAGGGTACAAGTCCTAGTGAGCGGTTACGTTGGGGATTGTGTTTCCAGGAGCAAGTTGTATCAACAAAAATAAAAATCATATGTTTTTGTTTATCTCTCTTTTGTAGGCTCTGACAATGTTTCTTGCTGCAGAGAAAGGTGAGGAAAAAAAATTTGATCCAAGTTGAATAACATATTGTCTTATACATTCTGCTAATCCTAGGCAATACTGGAGGTGTTTCACAAAGACTAAGGTCGACTTTAAGTTGGACTTATAGCAGGCCGTTCATGCCATTGTTTGTTATCATTATTTACTGGCATTGGTCTCTCAAGGGACGTACAAATCATGGTAAAAAAATCTACCAAACTTACATTTTTTGATAATTCATTATTTCAGGAAAAAATATTATCTAAAGATCATAATGGTGAGAGCAAACAATGGCACGAACGGCCTGTTATACTTAAGTCCAACTTAAAGTCGATCTTAGTCTTTGTGAAACACCCCCCAGACAACATAATTTTTTCAATACTTGATGATGATTCACAGCATTTAATTTGTTCTGCTTTGTCAATTCTAGTTTCGCCCAACTTCTACAGCATGAATCTGTATATGCTGGGCAAGACATATGAAAAAATGGGTGACAACAATTCGGCTGTTCTTTATCTGGACAAACTTTTTGTGTTCGATTGCAAAACGGATGAAGATAAAGAGGTAGGTTCAATGTAGGTGGGTTGATAAATCCTTTAAAAAAAATGATGTAAATTTTTGGAGAGCTTTAAAAAAAAACTTATATATACACATAAGAGCATATACAACTTTTTCTATACAGTCACTTGTACAAAATTGTTGAAAACAAATATGGGGTTTTAGTTACCCACCGATAATATATATATTTATATTCCCTATCCACTTTTGATATTTGTTTCTCCTCATGTTAATATCAAATTTCTTTTCTCTCTTATATTTGAGGACATCTCTCTCTCTCTCTCTCTGTCTCTCCCAAGTTATTGTCATATTAAATATATTCACATATTCATTTATTTTCCTTCTCTTTTATATCTAGAGATAGCCTATATCTCTCCTGCTTTCTATTACAGTTGGTTGGAACTTCTTTTCCTTCCTTTCTCTCTTTCTTTCTTTCCTTTCACTCTTTTCTGTTTTTTAATTATCTGCCCAATTATTAGTTAGACAAATGTTAGAGTAATGAGTAGAGAAAAGAAACAAGGAAGAGAGGTAGATATCCCATGGATATGGTCTAAAATGTGCGAATAGGAGTTCTGTTTTTCCGTGAATGTCATTTCCTGATTGTTTTAGGTTGTTTAAATTCTACCACTCTAAACAACCTATGTCTCTTGTATGATAAACAATTGAGAGTTACTCTCTTAATACCAAGTCAATCCCTCCCTTTTATACCTATTTTTGAGTTAAACTGAGTGCTGCAACTCGGCATTAGTTAACAAATTTGTGTATAAAATGATCAATATCTTATAGAATGCTTGAAGAGTATTTAAATTGATGGGATGTCTGTTGAAAGCCAGAAGTACATGCGGTAATAAATGCTCCCCAAATAAATCTATGTAATGTTTCTTTGATGGTTTGTGCAATATTATACCCACAAGCTGGCATCTAGGTCTAGCATAAAATGTATTTTGTGTGTAATCTTTTGATTGTAGCCACTTTGTTTACTCTATATAAGTTCATTGTGTAAATTATTTCTACCATTTTCTGATTGTTAGTATCGCTTTGTGTTTTTAATTTGTATTTGAGATCCAAACTTTTGGTTGCAATAAATAAAAATAAAAAATAAAAAGCACATCATCAAGCTTCGTGCTTCTGCTGTAGCCCTTATAAATCATGTGTATATAATCTACATTCTTAATGTAACTCAATTTCTTACCCTTTTCTACTGTTTTATACAAAAAATGTATCAATGTCTCATTAATGCACATGACTATGTATGTTTTAAAAGATGATATAGAAATATATCAAATCGATCAAATCAAATCAAATCAAATCAAATCAAATCAAATCAAATCAAACCAAATATTACAAATGTCACTCTCCAAATGCAATTCCATTAAACTCAAAATTATCTTCAAATACAGTGTAATACCTATGATACTCCCACTTTTTCTCTCCCATAATACCCCAGGCGGTTAAGAAGGCACAGCTAACGCTACAATCGATGGGATCCGAGTAACCATGACAACCATAGTACATCATAGGACCAACATGCTATCGAGCTTCAAAAGTGTACAACTATACATCTCAGTAAATTGGTACAGTATAGTTGAACTTTTATGTAACAGAAATAGTCCTGGTTTTTATTTTATATCTGGTCTGTGTAAAAAGCTTTGATTATGGGATAGTTATAGTTTATGGATATTGCTCATCATTGTTGGATGTATATATTTTTCTTCTAAATTCATGATTATTGTGATCTTGTAATAACTTTTAACAAGGTTAAGATTATAGGCAATGCACGCATACAGAAATAGTCCTGGTTTTTGTTTTATATCTGGTCTGTGTAAAAAGCTTTGATTATGGAATAGTTATAGTTTATGGATATTGCTCGTATGGTTGGATGTATATATATTTTTTATTCCAAATTCATGGTTATTGTGATATTGTAATAACTTTTATCAAGGTTAAGATTATAGGCAATGCACGCATACAGAAATAGTCCTGGATTTTAATTTAAATCTGGTCTGCGTAAAAAGCTTTGATTATGGGATAGTTATAGTTTATGGATATTGCTCATATTGTTGGATGTATATATATATTTTCTTCCAAATTCATGATTATTGTGATCTTGTAATAACTTTTATCAAGGGGAAGATTGTAGGCAATGCACGCATACAAAAATAGTCCTGGTTTTTATTTAATATCTGGTCTGTGTGAGAAGCTTTGATTATGGAATAGTTATAGTTTATGGACATTGTTCATATTGTTGGATGTATATTTTTTCTTCTTCTAAATTCATGATTATTGTGATCTTTTAATAACTTTTATCAAGGTTAAGATCATAGGCAATGCACGTATACAGAAATAGTCCTGGCTTTTAATTTAAATCTGGTCTGCGTAAAAAGCTTTGATTATGGAATAGTTATAGTTTATGGATATTGCTCATATTGTTGGATGTATATATATTTTTTTCTTCCAAATTCATGATTATTGTGGTCTTGTAATAACGTTTATCAAGGGTAAGATTGTAGGCAATACACGCATACAGAAATAGTCCTGGTTTTATTTTATATCTGGTCTGTGTAAGAATAGTTATAGTTTATGGACATTGCTCATCACCATTATCATCACCACCACCAGCATAATCTTCATCATCGTGAACATGATCATTATAGTCACCATCATCACATCATCATCTTCCCACATCAATTGCTAAAATATCTGTTTTATATCATAGGGAGAAACTTCAGTACGGAAGTTCTCTCCCCCACCAGCTGGGAAGGGGCTTAAGATGGCCTCATCTTCATGTACATTGATTGTATTCAAGATTACACCCAAAGGTATCCACCATTCCAGAGTTTGTGATGTAGAATTATTACCTGCAATGTAAATGTTATTGCTTGCAATGAAGGTTTATGCCAGTGAAAAGTAATAATCTAGGAGCACATGCACAGTGATGTGATGATGAAAATACATCATGATTAGATGTCATGTTGAATTGTCAATTTCCAAGAATTTGACTAACTTCTGAAATTTTATCCTGTATTATTGTTGTAAAATGTGTCGTTTGTCTGAAGTCTGAACATATGGTGCACTTGGAAGAGTCGAAAACGATATCTCAAAATGAATATTCACATGTGAAACAAAACAAACACATGCCACCAAAGTAAAATTCCAGGTATTTTTTACTTAATTTATCAACATCATGAACAAAGAAAGCGATACTAAAAAATACATCTAATCTTATAAGCCATAGCTTGAGCAAAAAAAAAAGGTGTTTTGTGTATTTTCTGAAAACAGATTCTAAGTTTTCTATGATGTACAAGAATAGCACATGTGGTTTACTCCAGTATATCTATATTCCTCTTTACTAACACTTTTACGAAGACTCATGAGCATATTTCACAAGTCAGCATGAGTTTAAAATGTGAATACAGTTTTTGTATTATTCATTCCAAAACTTAGATTAACAAGATTAGCCAATAAAACCGTCAATTAATCATAGGAATACATGTATATTGTTTTGTGTGTTTTCTGGAAAGAGATTCAAGGCTTTCACTTGTGGTTTACTCAAGTATATCTATATTTCTCTTGACTAATATTTTTACGAAGGCTCATGAGCATATTTCACAAGTCAGCATATGAGTGTAAAATGTGAATACAGTTTTTGTATTATTCATTCCAAAACTTAGATTCACAAGATTGAGCCAATAAAACCGCCATTTAATCATAGGAATACATGTATATTGTTTTGTGTGTTTTCTGAAAAGAGATTCAAAGTTTTCAATGATGAACATAATATAACACTATGACATTTAATGCTCCAGTATATTCTCCTTGATTACTTTTTTTTAATCGAGTAGCCCTGAGTAAGATACACAGGTATTGCATAAGCTGATGAGCACAATCACAATTCGACAGGAGTGCAAATTCACAAGATGTTATACTTTTTAATTATCAATTCCAAAACTTAGATTAATGAGATTGAGTCAAAGTATGAAAGAGAAGAAGTCAGTCTCACCTTCAAAAGATATCTCTAAGTCATCCATCCATAAATGATGTCTTTTTGATTGCTTAGACGTATTTTCACCTGCAATAAAATAGATAGAATACACACACTATTGTCTAAAATCTAAACACTACAAAAGAAATTCCCTGCCCCCACCTAGGCAAATTTTGCAATCTAGACAAGTTGCGGACTGTGAACCACAAGGTACGGGTTTCGAATCCCTCCGCGGCACTAAAGAGTGCTACGGTTGCCAGAGCTAAAGCCGGGGTAAGAATATCCAAAGTCCTCTGGAAGCGCATACAGACATTATATATCATAATGTGATATGCGCTATACAAGAACGGCATGTTATCAATATTATTATCATTTCACAACATTCATGTTAAACACATATTTCAGGGCTTGGTACTATCAAGGGTCCAGACAACATGTGCAAACAACAACAACAGCAACGGTGGACTGAACTATATAAATAAAACATAAAACAATCCAGTTACATATACGTCTTAATTTCAATTAAAATGTACACTTTTCCTGACAAAAATAAACCACTCTCCAACATAATCCTATAATTTACACTTACGTGAACAATTCAATGGGGGACATCGGAAATTAGTGAATGATAAAAAAATAAAATAAATAAATAAAAATCAAATTTCACCACATTTACTGAATTTCTGAGTGGCGTGTTTTTCCATCTCGGCACACAGCTTGTCAAAAGCACCTCTTCTTGCACCCGTCATATCAACAAGCTTTGTTTTGTCCACTTTAATCTTTTGGCGCCTTAAATGAAGGGAAGAAAATTAAAAAAGGGTACATATGTAATAAAAATCGAAAGAAATTAAAGTGGAAAGGATAGAAATGAACAACATAGATCACAAAAATCTTACTTAATAAGGGCTTGTATGAGGAAGGATAAGAAACGGAGAGATAAAGAGATAGATAGAATAAATATAATTATAAAGACAGGAAAATGATGATACACCAAGAGAATGGGGAGAGAAAGAGAGACAGAGGTAGAGAGGGGGAGGGGGAGAGACAGTGAAAGAGAGAGAGAGAGAGAGAGAGAGAGAGAGAGGATAGAGAAGGAGAGGAGAGAAAGAGAGACAGAGGTAGAGAGGGGAGTAGAGAGACAATGAAAGAGAGAGAGAGAGAGAGAGGATAGAGAAGGAGAAGAGAGAAAGAGAGACAGAGGTAGAGAGGGGAGGAGAGAGACAATGAAAGAAAGAAAGAGAGAGAGGATAGAGAAGGAGAGGAGAGAAAGAGAGATAGAGGTAGAGAGTGGGAGGAGAGAGACAATGAAAGAGAGAGAGAGTGGGAGGATAGAGAAGGAGAGGAGAGAAAGAGAGACAGAGGTAGAGAGGGGGAGGAGAGAGACAATGAAAGAAAGAGAGAGAGAGAGAGAGATAGAGAAGGAGAGGAGAGAAAGAGAGACAGAGGTAGAGAGGGGGAGTAGAGAGACAATGAAAGAGAGAGAGAGAGAGAGGATAGAGAAGGAGAAGAGAGAAAGAGAGACAGAGGTAGAGAGGGGGAGGAGAGAGACAATGAAAGAAAGAAAGAGAGAGAGGATAGAGAAGGAGAGGAGAGAAAGAGAGATAGAGGTAGAGAGTGGGAGGAGAGAGACAATGAAAGAGAGAGAGAGTGGGAGGATAGAGAAGGAGAGGAGAGAAAGAGAGACAGAGGTAGAGAGGGGAGGAGAGAGACAATGAAAGAAAGAGAGAGGGAGAGAGGATAGAGAAGGAGAGGAGAGAAAGAGAGATAGAGGTATAGAGGGGGAGGAGAGAGACAATGAAAGAGAGAGAGAGAGAGAGAGGATAGAGAAGGAGAGGAGAGAAAGAGAGATAGAGGTAGAGAGGGGGAGGAGAGAGACAATGAAAGAGAGAGAGAGAGAGAGGATAGAGAAGGAGAGGAGAAAAAGAGAGACAGAGGTAGAGAGGGGAGGAGAGAGACAATGAAAGAGAGAGAGAGAGAGAGAGGATAGAGAAGGAGAGGAGAGAAAGAGAGATAGAGGTAGAGAGGGGGAGGAGAAAGACAATGAAAGAGAGAGAGAGAGAGAGAGAGAGAGAGGATAGAGAAGGAGAGGAGAGATAGAGAGACAGAGGTAGAGAGGGGGAGAGAGACAATGAAAGAGAGAGAGAGAGAGGATAGAGAAGGAGAGGAGAGAAAGAGTTACAGAGGTAGAGAGGGGGAGGAGAGAGACAATGAAAGAGAGAGAGAGAGAGAGAGCTAGAGAGAGAGGATAGAGAAGGAGAGGAGAGAAAGAGAGGGGGTTGGGAAGAGAAACACATCATGCAAAATGTAGATCACACCACTTGAGTAAAACTCCTTGATCACACCTAATTAAGATTTAAAGACATGTACATTATATCACTAATCACCACCACCTAATCTATAACTGTTTACATACCATATCCATCTAAATATATATCATACTATTTCCACGGTCAAAGTAGCAGAACCCGTCAATAGGTCCAAAGACCACCTTCTTCCTTTTTTTTTTGTATCTCTTCTATATCTCCTCTTTAAGTTACGTCTACTTGCAAAGCTATATTATTGTGTACCTGGAAAGACAATACTGGATTTACTACATGTACATGTTCATTTTATAACATTTTTAACATGAAGACAAATAAAAG
This sequence comes from Mesocentrotus franciscanus, assembly GCA_037976565.1. Classification (NCBI taxonomy): domain Eukaryota; kingdom Metazoa; phylum Echinodermata; class Echinoidea; order Camarodonta; family Strongylocentrotidae; genus Mesocentrotus; species Mesocentrotus franciscanus. Next base: position 29,915,370 of record CP137676.1, on the reverse strand, counting down.
AGGATTCTAACTAGAAGCTCAGAAACATGGCTTCTCCTGTCACTGATATTATTTCAGCATTATCTACCCCGTCACTGGTAAAGGTATAGTGTATACAATATCTGTTTTTATTTATGTTCTAATTTCTGTTCTATTGGCTGATAAGTACATTTTTATTCTAAAACGGGACAATCACTACAAAATATTATGATCTTTTGAGTTCTAAGGCTATTTTTAATCTAAACGTATTCTAATTTCTGCATTGACTGATAAGTAATGTGTGTTATCCGCTTAGATGGAACCGATCTACAAGAAATGCTATGATCTTTGGGGTTCTAAAGGTATAATGTTTTCTCTTATTTCTGCATTGACTGATATATTAAAGTAACAAGGGGCAATCCAACCCTTGTAATGACTTCATTTGTATGAAAGCAGAAAAATAAGACAAACAGAACGGCGGAAGTTTGAAATAATCCGACCAATAAAAAGAAAGTTATGAATGTTTTAATGTTTAAATATGAGATCAATAAGTCTATGCGAATCTCAAATTGGCAGTTTGGTATTGTGACGTAGCCGCGGATATCTCTCCCATTTGTCGTGTACAAAATATCATACATTTCCAATATCATTTTTATAGGTCCTCTAAAGAGAAAAGACCATTCTGAGTAATATACTTTTGAAAATTGGAAATTTTAGTCATTTTGTGTGTTAGAACAAATGGGAAAGTTGTCTCATTCTAAAACAATCTAGTAGAAAGGAGAAAAATCAGAGAAGCACACTGGTGAAAGTTTGAACGAAATCAGATGTAAGAGAAGAAAGTTATACATTTTTAAAAATTGTAATCACTACAGGTATGGGGATGTCAAATTGGCTGAACTGGTAATGTCACTGTTACATACTGGCAGACAACTTTTCCAGCAACACACAAAATGACGAAAACGTTTTTTTCTTCTTCAAAATGTATAACTCATTTTTGTTTGTTTGTTTTTTTTTTTTTTATAGAGGGCCTGTAATGATATATGCTATCCATAATATATGTTGAGTTGAGTCAGAAGGGAGAAAACATTTAGGGGGAACCGAAATTGATGATATTATTGTACAAAACAAACAGGAGAGTAGTCCGTACGTGCATTACCTCACAATCCACTGACCAATCCACTGACCAATTTCAAGTTTGTACCGTGATCTCATATTTCAAACTCTTATAACCTTCTTATTATTGGCCGGTTTTATTTCAAACTTTTGCCAAATCTGGTTCTTGTATTTTTCTGCTCTCATACAAATTAACTAATTAACAGTGGTTGGATTGCCCTTTAGCCGTACATCTGATTGAAAATATCAAAGAAATACATGTAGCTACATGTACAGTGTATGTAAGAGTTTGAAATTCATTATCAAACATTTTGGTACTTGTAAGTTGCAGGGAGTCAGAGAGAAATCGTATTTTTGTTGCAGTCAGTGATTTAACCGGTAAATAATAATATAGAGATATAATAATAACTGTCTAACTTGGCAAAACCTTGTGGCGTAATAGCATGCACCAGCTCAGTCCTCTATAATATATGAATGAATGAATGTGCAGCCACAGATGCAGACTGCACAGCAGCCAATACTGTATTTCTGTACAGTGCAGTGTAGACCAGATTTGTGAAGAAACAGATTTAATAGACTAGAAGAATTTCAATCCAAATTAATGAGGTTAGATACGAAGTCCATGCACATGTCAGACGGGTCAGATCAAAATGTGATAGAGACGGACTTTATTGTTGTTGAACTTCAAAATCCGCGCGGTACACTTCCGGGAATTTCCCTAAAATTAGAGTCCAGAATTGAGACCAATGATGAGTCTTCTATCAAACGAGGTTAGACATCTATAGCCAATCAAAATTGTCAATATATGTATTTTCGCAGTGGCTCCGCCTACTTTCTAAACGCAGGTGCGCATGCGCAAACGCATGTCATGGGTCAATGTGTGTTCGTCCGTCGAAACAACTTGTCGGAGATAAATTATTACCATTAAAACATCACGATGGTAAGCCTTATTTAAGAAATTTTCGCTTTATTTTAGTTTATGAAGTGTTGATAAGACTTTAACTTCTTTTATCACTGAATTATTTGTTTTAAAATATCACAGGCTTGCGATTTTCTTGAGGTTTTAGTTTACTGCCCGTGCCGTAAAAAAAAGTTAGACTCGGTTTAAGTGCAGTGAGTCCTGCCTGGAAGCGACCGGAGCGCTCAGCTCGTGCAGATGCAGTGGGCTTGAATGACATCGGACTCGGAGCGTTTTGTGGGCGTGTGCCCGCAGCTCAGCTCAGCTCAGCTCAGCTCAGCTCAGCTCAGCTCAGCTGCTTGCACGTAGAACTTTTACCATTCCGCGATGTACAGTGAGATTACGCGCTCTGATTGGCTGATACGCTAAGTGGCTTCGAATTTAAGTGAGAGAGGGCCTAGAATCTACTTAAGTCGCGCTTAACTTAGTTAAGCGCGACTTAAGTTCAATGGCAAAGTCAATACGAAATATTACGTCGCACCACAGAGATTTTGACATGACGTGCTTTAACAGGTGACGCATTTCACACATAGGTGATGCACACACGAAATTGCACAAACATAAAATAGAAAAATCAACGAACATTTCAGTACAACTTGCAAGTTTGTAGACCTCTACCATAAATATGACGAAAATGAGAATTTTTCAAACTTAAGACTTAGTTAAGTAAGACTTAAAACTTAAGTCAAATACTTGTCTTTTCAAGGACGCTGAAAAAATTGTAACAAATAGAAGATTTGACTGAAATATCATAATTTTGGTATCGATAAAAACGGAAAATCGCAAGCCATCTCCTCGCACTAATGTCTTATAACTAGGGTGTCTGAACGATTTTTCAATTTTCCCTTTTGGATCGTTTTTCACCATTTTGGTTGGATAATTGAAAAAATTATTCACTCAGAATAATACATTTCAAATTTCAAGACTCACCGATGTTTCTATCAAAAGTTACAGCCCCTTCAATTCCCTACAATATTCATCCATTTTTGTAAGAATCGACGAAAAAGACGTACACGCAGAGTTATGTTGTTTTGCTAAATTTAGCACAACAGCTGAATTGCGCAATATGCAAGCGTACACATACGCGTGCAAGCGTACGTGTGTTGCTTAAATGATGCGCGATCGGCAATCCATTGTCTTCAATGGGCACCCACTTCCGGGTTTGTAGACACGCGGCCCGATGCATATTCATGTGCAGATTTTACGCGCTATCACCATGGGTTCGGCGGGCGCAGAGCTCACGCCTCCCTACTTAGCTGATCCGAAAAATGTGGGGAAGGGTATTTTCAAACTGTAATTGTTTGTGATCCCTGGGGCTAGCGAAAAATAAGCGTAGGGATATTTTCCTTACGACTGGGACTACTTATCGCCAGGGGCGTCATATCTCATAAGTGGCAAATTTCGGAGTTAGCCAGGAAACAATGTTTAAATAGCTGTTTTGACCAAGATATTTTTAGAATTTCGAGATGACGCCTCTGGAAATATTGGAATTAATCTTCTCTTTCATATGACACCTCATTTATTGAGTATCACCTTCAGGATCACAAAGAATAAAGGTTTGAACTTCAAAAAAAAAAAACTTTGACCAATTTTGCATGATCGCGTAATGCACATAGACTGCATAGGGCTGCGTGCAATCTCTATGGGAAGGATTTTAGCACACAACATCGGGTGCGCGATCAGACACCCTATTATAACATAGAGCCTATGGGAGCCAGCGATGGCCAATCTAAAGTAAAGCCAAAGGTAGGGTGTCTGGACGATTTTTCAATTTTCCCTTTAGGATTGTTTTTCACCATTATGGTTGGATAATTGAAATAATTATTCACTCAGAATAATACATTTCAAATTTCAAGACTCACCGATGTTTCTATCAAAAGTTACAGCCCCTTTAATTCCCTACAATATTCATCCTCATAAATTTTGTCAGAATCGACAAAAAAGACGTACACGCAGAGTTATGTTGTTTTGCTAAATATAGCAAAACAACTGAATTGCGCAATATGCAAGCGTACACATACGCGTGCAAGCATACGCGTGTTGTAAATTGGATGCGCAACTCAAGGCGATCGGCAATCCATTGTCTTCAATGGGCACCCACTTCCGGGTCTGTACACACGCGGTGCGATGCATATTCATGTGCAGATTTTACGCTATCACCATGGGTTCGCCGGCGCGAGCTCACGCCTCCCTTACTTAGCTGATCCGAAAAATGTGGGAAGGGTATTTTCAAACTGTAATCGCTTGTGATCCCTGGCCTTGGGGCTAGCAAAAATAAGTGCTGGGATATTTTCCTTACGTCTAGCCCTACATAAGCCTGGGAGGCTCGGTTCAGGAAAGTGGCAAAGATCGGAGCTATGATGGAAACGATGTTTGAATCGCTGTTTTGATCCAGATATTTTTAGAATTCCGAAGTGAGCCCCTTTGGGGAATATGGAGAAAACCTGCTCTTTCATATGACACCTCATTTATTGAGTTTCACCTTCAGGATCACGAGCGATTTAGGTTTGAATTTTGATTTGGTGATAAAAACATTGACCAATTTTGCATGATCGCGCAATGTACGCAATGTGCAATCTCTATGGGAAGGATTTTAGCACACAACATCGGGGGCGCGATCAGACACCCTACTAAAGGGCCCATGTCGGCTCGGCTAGGCGCCAAATTACGAAAAATGAGCCGAGACGGGAGGAACGTAATGCGCATGCGCTGGCTGTATCGCCGATGTAAGCTAAAGTTCTACGTGCTTGGCATGTAGATCTAGACCGAAAATTTCTGTCTCTTTGGTTCGTTAGCCTCTGATTTGGGTAGGGTCGGCTCCTCTCTTTAGAGACAGAAGCCGACCATAGGCGCTCCTGTGCAAACTTTGTGTTCCAGATCTGGGCACCAAATTCCGGCCAAACTTTTGGACTAAAATGTCACTTTAGCACGTAGAACTATTGCCATTGAGCCATGTACAATGAGTTTACGCGCTCTGATTGGCCCATACGCTCCAGCTGTTTCGAATTTAAGTGAGAGAGGGCCTACTTAACTTAAGCGCGACTTAAGCACGACTTAAGTTCAATGGCAAAGTCAATACGAAATATTACGTCACACCACAGAGATTTTGACATGACGTGCTTTAAACAGGTGACGCACTTCACACATAGGTGACGCACACACGAAATTGCACACACATAAAATAGAAAAACCAACGAACATTTCAGAATAAATTTCCAGTTTGTACCTTAAATATGACGAAAATGAGAATTTTTCAAACTTTAAGACTTACTTAAGTAAGTCTTAAACTTAAGTGAAATACTTAACTTTTCAAGGACGCTGAAAAAAATCGTAACAAATAGAAGATTTGACTGGAATATCATAATTTTGGTATCGGCAAAAACGAAAAATCGCAAGCTAGCTCCTCGCACTAATGTCTTATAACATAGAGCCTATGGGAGCCAGCGATAGCCAATCTAAAGGGCCCATGTCGGCTCGGCTAGGCGCCAAATTACGAAAATGAGGCTGAGATGGGATGAACGTTCTGCGCATGCGCTAAATGTAAGCTAAAGTTCTATGTGTTTAGCGGATTCATATCCAATGCATTTATTTTTGAAAATTAGGTCTAGGCTATTATACATCGGTTCCACTTACCAGATTGACTGTATGATGCGTTTAAGGTTTTTTTTCCCCGGTTGTCTTCGAAAATGAACTCCGCTCCGTGTTGAAACTTTTGCAGCGCATGCGCAGTAACAATTTCAACACGGAGCGGAGTTCAAAGTAACTAACATCAAACGATAGATAAACATGTCAAGAATCCATAAAAATATTTCAGAATATTTCATAAATTATACAAAATCAGTCAAATTTACTGTTTTAGAATACTCAAATTATCAGGTTAAAATTGTCGAGAAAATAGGCTTTCGTAAATGATGCTCGAACGATCTTGGTATCAACGTATGGGAACTGCATTGTTGGACTGGCTTTCAGTGAATTGGGTAGAAACAACTCGATAATGATCCCATAACATAACGATATCATACCGATAGCGAATCTTCGCCGGCTGCTACGGTACCATCGGACAGCTGTGCGCATGCGTCGCTGAACGAGGCATGACGTCACGCGATCGGAACCATGGCTAAGCAAACCGTTGTGCTCAGAAGAACACATTTCAAATTTCAAGACTCACTGATGTTTCTACCAAAAGATACAGCCCCCTAAAATCTAGGCAATATTCATCCAAAAAGTGGTACACGCTGAGTTATAATTTTGGACGATATGCAAAGCGTGGGGGAAGGATATTTTCAAACTTTAATCGTATGTAATCCCTTGGGGCTAGCGAAAAAATAAGCACATCAACATATTTCTTAAGACTTGAACTAATTATCTAAGCCTGATAATTACCTGATTTAAATCAGTTTCCCGATTTTTTTTTTTTTCAATATTTTTTTCTTCCCGATTTTACCCCTATTTTCCAGATTTTTCCCTTATTTTTCCAGATTTTTCCCCAATTTTCTTACTCGAAAGGGGGGAATGTTGATGCCATTTTTTTTCCCTGGATCCTTTTTTTTTTTTTTTTTACACAAGGGGACGGTGATCAGGGGTAAAAAAACTCCCCTTTTTTTTTTAGTGCTCACTATCACCCCTGATTATCCCTCGGGTGCATTTTTAAAAAGTGGAAAATTTCCGAGTTACCATGGAAACAATGTTTAAATTGCTGTTTTGATCAAGATATTTTTAGAATTCCGAGATGCAGCCTTTTGGAAAATATGGAGCAAAACCTGCTCTTTCATATGGACGAGCAATGTACAGTGTACATGCATTCATCCCTATTCCCTGCCACTCCCCTGAACCCTTATTTTCCACAAAATGTACTCATTTCTAAGACATGTAATTACCATTGATCACTAATTTGTATTTGTTATAATGCTTTTCTCACATATTTTATTCAATTTTTCAAATAAAATACATGTAAATTTGTCTTTTTCTCCCAAAATACCCCACTTTCACTTTCAGTACTGAATGACTAATCCCTCTGATTCATGCTGGGTCGCTGATTCGCCAAGGCAAAGTCCAAAGACCTTACCTGTTACTCTACTATGCTTCAGTAGTAGTAGTAGTACGCCCAGAATGCGCGAATTAATATTGTACATGTGTACAAAGGAAATATTTTGAAAGTTACGGGCCCCAAGATTTAACAAGATAGACGACAGACAGTATTTTGTTTGCCTTTGTATAGTCGTATACGTATATTCTCAGCAAATGATACAGAAGGACTTTTTAGCAGAGATTACGTTCAAAGAATTTGATGGAAACCGTATTTTCCTCCCTTATCAGAAGGCCAAGAATGAACGCAGAATAATTGATGGTATGTAAGTTAATGTTGTGAAAGTTCGCTGTTTAGAATTAAATTGATGAGATGGACGAAAATTAAAGCCTGTCTGCACTAGTTTGGCCAGGAGGGATTAGACCTCCCAGCATGGTCACTGACAGGTGATTATCTCATCAACTCAGCTCTCAATTAACATAAGGAAAAGAGGATCATGGGGGACCAACAGGGACCGCTTAGGCATTGTTTTCTATATAGAGGGAGCAAGTAGAGCTACAAATAGTGCAGTGGGGCTTTAATAGGGTACAGTTCTGATTATAGAGAACCTCCACAAGTCTGGCCAGGCTAAGATTACCACCTTAGTTTGAAGTATAGGCGTACCCTCAAAAGTTTTTTGTTCACCTTTATTACTGTTTCCTTATGTTACAGCCTCCAACTCAAGCTGTAGCTTCAGAGGACCAGGAGAAGTTGCTGGAGGAGGCCCAGCAGGTTGTCAAGGTCCAAGCCTTCCAGATGAAGAGATCTCTTGTAAGTAGTGCCGTCATCGACACCATTTTTTTTTCTTTCTTAGGTGGTGTGGCTCAATCGGATTGTCATCTGCCTCGCATGACTTTCCCCATGCACGTGGGTTCAAGTCCTGTACGTTGTCTGTAAGCGCACCCCCTCCCCTCTGTTATCGCGGCAGGCTCGGATTCAGGGGAAACATTTCGTTCCTCTGACAGAACGTTAACTGGAGGCCTTGTGTGTAGAAGAGTCACACCCTATACAAGTTAATAAGCTACACTTCTTACAACGAGTTTGGTGCAAACCCGGGGTTTACTGTGCCTGCATACACAACTGGTGATCTATATACAGAACTTCGTGATAGGCTGAATAGCCCTTTGAAGATTAACAGAAGAAGAAGACATTGGTGCAAAATTACCCCAATAATGACACTGCATTGTAAAAAAAAACTCTATTCTTGTCTACTGGAGCTCCTGAAGACTTTTCTATTGTTACAGTGAGATTTCATTGCTTATTTTTTAAAGAATAATTATGTTTAGTTTTGGTTTTGTTGTGAGGTAATGCATCAAAATTTATCAGCACAAAACAAAAGTTCATGTCACTTTGCTTTACTTGAGAGTTTTTTTACGGTTTAAATAAGTTTGAAATAATTTGGTTGTTTCTTTGATTTCCAGGATAAAGGAAAGTTGATGGATGGCTTGAAGAATGCATCCAACATGCTTGGAGAGCTACGTACATCATTGCTCTCCCCTAAAGGCTACTATGAACTCTGTATCCTTCTACAATTGTTCTTGTTCTGTTTAGTCAAAATGATTTTACTTGTAATATTATAGCCACCTTCACAGAAAAGTCTAATCAACTCTTCCATCAATTGATGAAGTTGATATTGTGAGCTGTCATGTATATTTTATTGGATTTATTTATAATTGTGATTATCTAGCATTAGATGTCAAATTATCCTCACAGGACGTAATGTACATGTATTTAAAACATGTACACTGTATTGTCATGCTTTAGTTGATATTTATTACCATTTTTAAAAGAAGGGTCTTCACTTACAAGTCATTTTTAATTTTTAGCTAGATGCCTTCATATAAATGCAATGTGTCTGACCCCTTTATAGGACCCCGTAGTCTCATTACTAAGGTCTAGCCTACATGTGTGGGGTCTCTATGACTTAAACTAATCTCTGCTTTCCTGTTCTTTTAGCAAACCTTATACAAAATGTTACAAACCTAGTGATTATTTGATTACCTGGGCCCCGTTGCATAAAACTTACCATTGATGGTAACTTTGCCATCAATGGCAACTACCATGGTAACAGGGCTCAACAGCCAATCAAAATCAAGGTTTCCATGGTAGTTATCATTGATGGCAAAGTTACCATCAATGGTAAGTTTTATGCAACGGGCCCTGATGTCCTTCTGTATACATAATGGAACCTGTAGATCAAATGCCCAAATTTCCTGTGTTTGTTTTTGAAAGCTTGAGCTAGATCTCTTGACAATGAAGTTGTATTTGCATTCCTTAACAACCCTGAACCTTGCAGACATGAGTGTGTGTGATGAGTTACGTCATCTGGAGCAGTACCTTCTGGATGAGTACCAGAAAGGTCACAAGATCGCTGACCTTTATGAGCTGGTCCAATATGCAGGAAACATCGTCCCTAGACTGTAAGCATATGGACTTTTTTGTACAAAAGATAAACTAAAATTTAAATTGGCAACAGGAATTTCTAGTAGAAATACCGGATTAAGGCTAAGAAATTTTCTTTGGCTATCACTGTCATGGCCCCTTTGAAAGATCAGTTTTAAGCTACACTATAAACAAGTTCTATCTATCATGGAATCTTCTCCCAGCTCGGATGTTGATTGCAACATTTTTTCCTCTCATCATTAATCTCTGCCATCCTAGTACACTCTTGCAGTGTCATTCCATTCCATGTCTTAATGTTCCCCTCCCAGTTTGTTCTTGGTTTCCCACTTGGTCTGGTATCTTCTACTTTTTTGTATATTAATGTGGCCAAATTATTTAACCTTTCTTTCTATAACCATTCCTATCAGAATGTTTAGTTTAGGCCCTGCCATATGCAGTATTTTTCTGTTGGTTTTCATCTTTCCAAGATATTCCAATGCATACTTTTATCTTTTTATCATCAATTCGTATGGAATTTTTAGTTGTTGACAAGATCCCCCTTTCTCTCCTCCCCCTTCTTTACCTCTTGTCTCTCTCTCTCTCTCTCTCTCTCTCTCTCTCTCTTTTTCTCTCTTTCTCCATCTCTCTATCTTTCCTGCTCTTTCTCTTTCTTCACTATATCTCTCGGTCTCTTATCCTCTCTTACTCTTTTCTCACTATCCTTCCTTCTCTCCTTCTCTCTCTCTCTCTCTCTCTCACTCTCTTTCTCTTTTTAACCTCTTTTCTCAACATCTTTTATGTGTACATATTCCCCATTTCCTTCTTGTTTGTATTTTTGCTTTTATTTTACATTTGGTACAAAATTAAGGATAAACATGTGATATATACGTGTACTTATAATTATGTAAATGATACTGTTTTAAATTGTACACTTGTTTTTAAAATGCAATGTATATCCATGTGCAATTCAGTATATGTAATTGCGATGCATAAAATACCATACTACTACTTCTCATCATTTAAACAAGTTAGTAAAGAAAAAAAACTTGATGATATACATTCATACTCCTTCTTCAGATACCTGTTGATCACGGTGGGTATCGTCTACATCAAGGCACACCAGAGCTCCAGGAAGGACATCATGAAAGACCTTGTGGAGATGTGCAGGGGTGTTCAGCACCCTCTCAGAGGACTATTCTTGAGGAATTATCTTCTGCAGTGCACCAGGAACTACCTCCCAGACACTGAACAGGATGAAAGGTGAGTAAGCCTTTCTCAATTATCAGTGGAAATCAATATAAACTGAACATTAACTTGAAGGAAAAAAATCCCAGACAGGGACAATATCTAATCAAATCGAACAATTTGTGCTCTGGAAGGAACAACACATCACTGTTTTGAATGGTTTCAGACTGATTGAACTTCCTTCTACCGTAATGTAACTTGAATCAAACTGGGGAATCCCCAATCATAGTGCATGCACAATATAACTGCAGAATTCCTTTCTTTTGCTGCTACAGTTGTATAGCACTCCAAAGTTTACATGATTTCAATGCTCTACTGAAGGTGCTTTTAGAGAGTTAATGTAGGATTAACACTGTAATTTTATTGCCTACAATGTAAAACTCCATATTATAAATGTCATGACAAAAATAATAATGTTCTATTGGTTGTTTTATAGTTGATTGTAGGGGTGGCATGTAAACTCCTTCAATAAAATGATTTCAAGTACATGTATGTGACGTTTATTGGTGATTGGGTTTGAATGAAAACATTTACGCAATTGGTTAAAACATTTTTTATGGTTGTGTGCATGCAGTTTCATACTAGTTACAGTCATAATATACTAATTAATTTCTTGAATGTATGGATACCTGAAAGGAAATTAACAAATTATTTTGTCAGTTCAGGAACACTACGACCAACATTTTTGTATGATAAGGATGATTGCTTCCTTGCCAGATGTTCTTAGACGGTACAGTACATGTACATGTATATTCTGAATGTAGACTTGAAATGATCTTATTCCCCAATTTCTTTTTAGCGATAACCCTGAGACGGCTGGAGGAAACATAGAAGACTCCATCGACTTCATCCTGCTGAACTTTGCCGAGATGAACAAGCTTTGGGTTCGCATGCAGCATCAGGGCCACTCCAGGGATTGGGAGAAGAGGGAGAAGGAGCGCAACGAGCTCCGGATCCTGGTGGGGACCAACCTGGTCCGGCTGAGCCAGCTGGAGACTGTGGATGTCGAGAGGTACAAGAAGGTGAGTCTTGGGCCCCTCCACACAGTTAGGATATGTAATATGGTCTAGTGACCGGGGGGTGTTTCACAAAGATCCTAAGTTGAACTTATCTCTAAGTTGGACTTAACAATTATGGAAAGCCGTTAGCATCTATGAAAATATTTTGTAAAAGTAATTTAAAAGACATAAAATGTTGATTCAAATCATTCATATTTTCTATTATCAAGGGGATTTCATGTTCTTGATGTGGAATTTATTTAAAGTCTAAAATACTTTTGCTTTTAAATATATTTATTTTAAGGCTACAAATGGCTCTCCATAATTTATAAGTCCAACTTAGAGTTAAGTTCGACTTAGGATCTTTGTGAAACACCCCCAGGTCCTTCAAACGACTCTGACAAATCAGTCCATCTCATCAGTTTTTTTAACGCAGCGCAGAGTAGTTCATGTAGATGTTTGTATAAGAGCATTTGAAGGATACCTGAAGAAACACAAAAGTACATTCAAACCTGTCTGTAAAGACCACATTTTGTTTCCCTTGAAAACAGTTTCTCATTGAAACGTGTACTAAAGGGACCTGTACATAAAGACCACCTGCCTATAAACACCACTTTTCTTGTCTCCCGTGGGTGGTCCTTATATACAGGTTTCACTGTAACTTATATAGTCTCTATTCAAGCCTTAGATTAAGCAGCCAGGAGCAAGGGGCAATTTATTTTTAAAAGTTGCCCCTTGCTCACGGGGATTTACCAGAGCAAGGGGCAATTTCTTAAGAACAAGGGGCAATTTTCCAAAAACAGATAATCATAATGACAACCAATTAAAAAAGTTAAATAAGTTCAAAGATACAATGTTAATTTCATAATGGATCAAATAATAAATAATAACTTTTTTAATCTAAGTTAATGTGATCAACAGGAAAGATTGATTAAGAACATCAACTTGCACATTAAACAGTATTTTAAAGTTACTAAAATTATTGATGAGCAAATGAATTAATAAATCGTCAATTTCACGAACATCGAAAGTCAAAAGGACTTTGCAAGTATATCCCAAATCGAAATCGCACCTCACACACAAACCTTCCGCCACACTCTCGGCAGAACATGAACGGTCTGTTACCGGGACTCGAATGCTTCGCGGTGGGAAGCTGGCGGCTAGCGTTTTGCCAAAACACCGCTAGGTCGGCTGCTGGCAAAATGAAAGTAACTACGATCGAGAACATCGTAGGTGTTCTTAACTTGTCAATAAGAGAATTCTAAATTCTATTTGAGATGAAATAATAAACTAGACCTATAAACAAACCTTGACAGATCTCTAATGACTATTTGAATGCTTGTTTATTTCTCCATTTTGACGATTTGTTTTCTTGGTCCTTCGAAACATTTGTAGGTACGTACGTGCGTGCGCCACAGCACCATCCAGCTAGTATTTATCTAGCGATCGCGCGCGCAGGAACGTACGTACGTGCGCTAGCCTAGCTATATTAACAACAGGCGCATTTTCACTTGCGCCTCAAGAAATGCACACACTAAATACGAAGCTAGTAGAGAGCTCGTGCGCGGCAATTGTTTGGTGATTCGTGTATTTTTTCTGTCCTAATATTTTATGGGCGCATTTTCACGGAAAACACTTGCGCCTTGCCGTCTAGTTTTAGATGATTATGGGCGCAATTGGTGGTTTTATGAGCGCAAATTTGCGCCCTGCGCCCGCTTAATCGAAGGCTTGTCTCTATTATAATTATGTTACGTTATTAACAATAATGGTTCATCCTGTTTATAAAGCAATCAATAGTTTGCATTATTTCTGACCTCAATCTAGAACATCTTCAACCTTCCACCCTAAATGCAAGTTCTTCCAAAATATTTGTAGTCCGTTTCTGCAGTGTAATTTAAGATGATCCATTCTTTGTGACTGACGTGGAATGCACCTTCAATTTTTTTTTTCTCTGTTTTAATCAGGACATCTTGCCAGAAGTGGTAGAGCAGGTTGTAAGCTGTAGAGACACCATTGCACAGGAATATCTAATGGAATGCATCATACAGGTTAGTATCCATCTTTTTGATATTTAAATAGTTAAATAGTCAAGTCAGTTGAGGGATGCTCATTCTAAAATAGGCAAGTCTTCAAATGCGTTCGAGTTATTTCATGATTTCTTTCTTTCACAACTTGAGATACATGTACATGTTAGCCTACAACCATCTTCTGTGCCTGTACCATTATAGCCAGGTCTTTGTTTTGAATATTGTAATTTTAAGCAGGGGATGATCCCCGACAAACCTCTGGTTTTTGATCACCCCCTCTGCAGGTTCCATTTTTGTTTTAATGCTTTTATATTGGATTGTAATTTATATTGTCTTTTTATGAATCTGTGGAAATAAATGAAATTGAAATTGAAATTGAACTTTTTTCCTATTTTGTGGCTCTACTTGTAGGTATTCCCCGACGAGTTTCATCTCCAGACTCTGAGTATATTCCTCAAGGCCTGCGCTGACCTCAACACTGCCGTCAATGTCAAGAACATCATCATCGCCATGATTGACAGGTATGCTCTCTGCTTCAGTTACTTCAGAGTTTGAATGAATATCACAGGAGCAGCAGGGGCAAACAAACCTTTATTTGTTGTATTTGGCCTTGAAATGCTTATTGCAAATCAGTTTTGCTTTACTCTTTATTATAGATGCAAGTTTACCGGTAGAACATGTACTATGAAGGGAAAACAAAAATCATTGATACAGTTAAGCCCTATATATTTACACATAGGTTCTAGAGCAAGGATTATGATACCTTCAAATGCCCTAAGTGTTATTGATCAACTTGATGTTAAATTTTGGTACAGTGTTTTTATGAGTTTTATGATATATCTGCTTACCTTCATGTGCAGATATGGCCACTATCACTCAGACAGTGTGTCACCATGTCTTTAATGACAAGTGCACATAACCTTTAAAGATAAAGTTGAATTCTGGTCATGCGATTGCATTGTGAAAGAAACGGTGTGGAATCGATCAGAAAAAAGTTGCACATGTAGCATATAAGAATTGGTGTGTACTGCAAGGTTCTGGAATCATCAAAATGATAAGAAATTTGGCCCAGTCTTGGTAAAAGTAACAAGCACTGAACACAGAAAGATGTATATGGGACTACACAAACATGTGGTGTAAAAATATAGCCTACATTTTTAAGTTGTTACATGTCATATTTAGAATATTAAGGCATTTGAAGGGCCATGCTTTTCAGGGAACATTTTTTCTCTGATGTTCTTCCACACTTGCATAATAACAATGAAAATACTCACAAATTATTTTTCACCTCTCCCCAGAACTCAACCTTCTCTTTATAAAGCACTATCAATTAAAAAATCAAATTGTGCTGACATTACAACCATGCATTTATAGGTACAACCTAGATATTATTTCCTTCTTTCATCCCTTCTTGTATTCTCTCAGGTTAGCATTGTTTGCTTGCCGTGACGATACTGCCGGCATCCCAGCAGACCTCAAGCTCTTTGATATCTTCTCTCTTCAAATTGCAGGAATCATTGAGGTAGGTATCACTTTTCATTTTCCGCTCCATAATTCAAATTAGTCTGTTTATAAACTTTATATGCACAAAAAACAGTTTTGCTGGTATCAATTTTAGCTATTATTGAGAAGTAAAAGTAAGATGCAAAAGCCGGGGTCTTGGCTATGTAATGTTTGGCTGATTGGTACCAAATTTGGCTTGCACTCAGTTCATGATTGCATGTTCAAGAGGAGGGGGTGATCTTGGCTATGTAATGTTTGACTGATTGGTACCAAATTTGGCTTGCACTCAGTTCATGATTGCATGTTCAAGAGGGAGGGGTGATCTTGGCTATGTAATGTTTGACTGATTGGTACCAAATTTGGCTTGCACTCAGTTCATGATTGCATGTTCAAGAGGAGGGGTGATCTTGGCTATGTAATGTTTGACTGATTGGTACCAAATTTGGCTTGCACTCAGTTCATGATTGCATGTTCAAGAGGAGGGGGGCTGATCTTGGCTATGTAATGTTTGACTGATTGGTACCAAATTTGGCTTGCACTCAGTTCATGATTGCATGTTCAAGAGGAGGGGTGATCTTGGCTATGTAATGTTTGACTGATTGGTTCCAAATTTGGCTTGTACTCAGTTCATGATTGCATGTTCAAGAGTTCATAGATAATCTTATTTTTTTAAATCTCCTTTTTGTTAGTCTATACTCATAAATTATGCAGATATTGTTTTTATATATTTTTCAGATAAGTTTTCAGATTTTTGGGTCAATATGGACCCCCAATGTTCTCCCATTCGGGAAATATGTGAAAGGAAGATGTTTAGCTTTTATCTGTCTGTATTAGAATTGGTTGATTAAAGCCAATAATTGGTTACTTAATATTCGTATGTATTTCTTTATTACTATTTCTTTTGTCAATTATTGTTTTATTCCGTATGTTTTCTATTATTTAGTTGTTTGTTATACTTAGAAAATTTATTTTTTATTTCAGTTCAGGTTTTAATTCTTCAAAACATAGACGGTGCAAGAAAAGAAACAACACATTAGAATCCCAAACCCCATGCTTGTGACCTTTGCATATAATGTAATGCCATAAATGCTGAAGGTATATACGCAAATTTTGTATCAAGACATGTCCAAGACTCCAAATTAAAAGTTAAAATGAACATATTGGAAGCATACGCGATCCTACAATATAAAAAAAAAAAATATTCAATGATCGTTGTCACGGTTGAAATCGAGTCTAAAGTGATGAAATGTTGTATAGCTCCCTCTCAAGATTGATATTACTTTAGCTTCATAACAATGTTTCTTGACAAAAATCGACTGATTTTTCTATTCCTGTTTGGAAATTATATATCAGAACTGCATATTCCGAGATTTTCATTGTCGCAGCTACCATTGTATGGCTGTAGGCGCTATTTGAAATTTATCGGGAGCACCGATAAATTTGATATTTGAATTTCTCGAAATCATTAGCGTTTTATCGCCCAATTTTTTCAAAGTTGCTCTTTCTAACACTAGGTAATGCAAATTTTTAATTTCTTAATCCAATCCTGTTGAGATATTACCAAAACTTTGTATTACCCTTAAGGTGACATATAACTGAATACATAATAATTCAATTTTCTGTGGACCATGAATGCATGAATAGTGGTGGTTTTGTACATCTCACTTTTGTTGAAAAAGTTGACAATTTAAAACCACTATCTTTCATTCTTTTTGACAGGCTCGAAGTGACATGCCTACTGAAGATATCGTGGCCCTCCAGGTGTCCCTGATCAACCTGGCCCTCAAGTGTTATCAGGACAGAGTGGATTACATTGACAAGGTTCTGGAGACAACGGCGGCCATCTTTGAGAAACTCAAGTTGGAACTGTAAGTATGACTGATGTAGATTTTTGTCAGGGTTGTTGCTATACTGTTATGAAAGGAGGATGTGTGCAAGCCAAGCCAAATTTGCACAAAAGAAACATGAAATTTTGAACAAGCAACAACAACTACAAAAAAGAGAGAAAGAATTATGTGTAAGTCATGAGAAGATGAGAAAAGTAGTCAATGTGCTTTGCTGACAGCCTACAAAATTTCCTAATTACTGATGGTACAGTTTCAATGAGTGAAGCTGGTAATGCCCTTAAGTGTTGTTCAGTGGTGGTTTATTGGATTTTGTATGACACTAAAGTTATTGGCATATAGATTTTTTAAGTTGATATGGAAGCAAATTTGATTGACACTAATGCTCCCAAATACAGTGAAACCTGTCTGTAAAGACTACCCAAGGGAGACAAGAAAAGTGGCCTTTATAGGCAGGTGGTCTTTATGTACAGGTTCTTTTAGTAGATGTTTCAATGAGAAAACATTTTCAAGGGAAACAAAAAATGTGGTCTTTGTAGACAGGTGGTCTTTCTATACAGGTGGTCACTAGAGTGTACATTCACTAAAGTGTAGATTCACTTAGTCTTACTTTGTAATCTCTGATATTTACTATAAAGATGCATTGTTTATCAATTGTAAAAAGTGTCACATTTCTAGTAGCAGGTCTAATGGTATTTACCTACAAAGAATTATTTTGAACTGATTCATTAAAAATATTTCAATTTCATCCTTTTATTCAGCCTGAAGAACAACACTGCTGTTGCCAAAGAGCTGCAGCGATTGCTGAAGATACCTGTGGACTCCTACAACAACATCCTGACCTTGCTCAAGCTGGAACACTTTGTCCATGTGGTAGAGTACCTGGACTACGAGGGCCGCAAGACCATCAGCGCATACATCGTCAACAACGCCATCGATAACAATCTTCCCGTGCCAAGTCAGGAGCAGGTTGACCAGATTCTGACATTGGTGGCGCCCTTGGTGAAGGATCAGCCTGATCAACCAGAAGAGGTGAGTAATAGAGTGAATAGCTTGGAGTGTGGATGAGTGTGGATAACAACCCTTTGCTCCTCCGCAGCATCGGTCCTACACCAGGGCTTGACACGTAGAGAGCCAACTTGCACATGGATCCCAAATTTAACTCTGGATCCCAAAACACTGAATTTTAAACAGGGGGCACATGCATATATAGATCTTTGAAAGTTGAACCCTGCTGATGCTAATATAACCGTTTCTGTATTATGCACTGCCAGGAACTAGGAGCTAGAAATTATATTTTGTTTATCAATCTGGAATCTTTAAAGGGCAATCCAACCTTTGTAATAAGTTCAACTGTATGAAAGCAGAAAAAACGGAAAATCATAAATTTCTTATTTTCATGTCCAATTTTATTAAAAGCTTTCACCAGTCTGCTTCTATGATTTTTGCTGCTTTCTTTCAGGGTTGTTTGATATTAGGGTTGGATTTCCCTTCAAAACCATAACACCAACCTTGGACCCCCCCCCCTCCCAAACATTACATAATGAGGAAATAACTATATTAGTGTTGGATCAATGATGCATCTAGTACCAATTAGAGGTCACTGCCGTGTGTTTGTCACGATGCAAATTGTGGTGCTCCTTTGGTTTATTCAAGTGTACTTTATCCTGCAGAGGACCAAAATTTACAGAAATAATAATGATAATGATAATAATCATAATTTTTAAACTTATCCATAGATGAATCATAATGTTGTTCAGAATATGCACATATTTCATATGGTGTTCTACAAAGACAATGAAGTGACTGTATGCCGAACATAAGGGGTTTGCACTAAGGTATAAACCGTTCTGTTATCAGTCCCCTAACACGTTGTTTTTTGTAGTTGTATACTAGGCCTTTCTAACCCCAGTATAAAGTTAATAGATTTGTAGCCTTCTAAATTGATTTGCATACAAGTGGCATTTAATTTGCGTACAAGTGGCATTTAATTTGCATACAAGTGGCATTTAATTTGCATACAAGTGGCATTTAATTTGCATACAAGTGGCATTTAATTTGCATACAAGTGGCATTTAATTTGCATGCAAGTGGCATTTAATTTGCATACAAGCAGCATTTAATTTGCATACAAGCGGCATTTAATTTGCATACAAGTGGCATTTAATTTGCACACAAGTGGCATTTAATTTGCATACAAGTGGCATTTGATTTGCATACAAGTGGCATTTAATTTGATGATTGATAATTCTGTATCAGACATTTCTGTTCCAAAGTTGACTATTCTCCCAAATGTCTATGAAAGTAGACTTATTTCCTATTTACTTTATACAATTTGTAATTTATTTTCTTCATGTTTGGTCAACATTCTTTACTACAGTAATCAATTTCTTTAGTGTATATCTTTATTTGTTTCTTTGGTTGTAAGGTATTTTATTGACATGTTTGCCTCCACCATTTCATAGGTAGATATTTATTGGGTAATCCATTTTTTTGTCAGCTAGCAATAGCAATCTTATTGTAATGATATTGATATGAATTTCAAACATGATTTCTGCAGTAAAAAAAAAAAGGAAGGGTGAAAAATTACACACAGTTCAAGAAAGCTCAATAAGGGTAGTGGTGATAAAGAAAAAATACTATCCTTAACAAAATCTCACTTTAATGATATTGGCAAATCCTCCAAAAAGCTCTGCTTTGATTTTGAAGAAGAAGAAAAAAATAGCAATTTTAAATTAGATAACAGTGCGCATTGCCAAGCAAAGTTCAATTAATTAGGTAGATTCAAATTTCTGAGATTGATTATCTTAATCAGATACGCTTTGATTATTTTTTTGATAAGATGCATTGTAGTGTTGTACCCTTCTCAAGATAAGTGAGTCTAGAAAAAAAAAGAATCAATGATGTACCGGTAACAATTGAGCATGTGCCAGCCCAACAGGAATATTAATCGGTTGTGAATGGAACAAAGCCTAGCGCTTGCTATTATTATAGCTCGATCGAACGAGCGTGGGACGCCGGACGTGGACGGCCGTACCTTTGTCATTTTAATTGGACAATTAACTCATCATAAAAGATCTTTTCGTCTTAATAGCGATGTTTACCGGTAAGATAAAACAATGGACATCTCGGACCAAATAAAGCGCGCCTTTTGACTATGATAGCGTCGATCATGGTCTAGTAAACGAGGTCTCTTTTGCCCTTCTCTCCCGTTGGTTCCGGATTAGAGGTGATCGGGCTTGACTTGGCACGGGCTACGGCCGGGCTACGATTCGCGATAGCTACGATGCGCGATGGCCTGCAAATACCCGCTCTAGATAGCGTGGCTTTTCGGCCAGAATATGCCATCTTTCCACTGATATTACTTATTAAATTTATTATACTAATTAAATAATAAGCTGGTGTTGTTCATATCATTTGTTTTTCACATGCTCTAAACACCCGTGGAATAAGTAAAACAACATTAGTAGAGACGGACGGACTTCACACAATTTGCAGCATGATGCATGTCTGTATGGGTGTATAAAACGCACCCCGATTGTTGATGTTTTCCGGCGGTAAAAAAAAGTGCGGTTAATACAACGTTAATTACGGTAATACTGGTCATATTGTCTTTTTCTAGGATGAATAGAATATGATTTGCTCTCCTAAATATCCAAACATCATTGACATTTTTAGAGAGAGAAGTAGGTCATACATCAATTGAGGTAGCTTTGATTGACAGGTTGTAGATTGCACACACATTCCTGTAGTGTGAAATTCACACAATCAGTATGTGTAACAATGAAAGGCTTGTAGATTACAGGATCCTAGAAGAGGAGAAATCTACAAGAAATAAATTGATTATATAATTGTTGATGTCTTATCTGAATGTTGTAAACAAGGAGGAATGTAATCAACTATCAGTCAATGTTGAAGCCTATAATGTGCAATGGCACATTTAGGTGTAACATTGGAGATGTGAAGTAAAACAAAATCACCACAAATTCAATCACATCTTTTCCACCATGTATCACTATATATATATATTTATAAACAATATTAGGTGTGCTGCATTGAGTGCATTCAGAATTTCCTTCTTTCTTGTTTGTTCCACAACGTGAAAGGTGATTCAAAATCAAAAGGGCAGTTCAGGTTTCCTTTTAAACCCTACCAACTTATTAAGACTGAGACTTAATTTTAATTATATTTAATAGATTATCTATTTCATTTTTTTTTAATCCAACAAATTTGACATATATTATATCAATTTGAATGTTTCAATTTTGTACCAAAATTGTGAGCCGGCTAGGTGGCTACCCATCATCATGCAAACCTCACTAGAGATTGATAAAGCACTGTTTGAAAGCTAGGAGTTGCACCCCTCAGTGACCTTGTATGACCTCTTGAATCCCAGTCAGAGACTGGTGATCCTTTCTCTCCCCTTAGCATGATGTCAGTCAATACCACCTGTTCTTCCAATCACATCCTGTAATCCCCATAGGAACCCTTAACCCTGTAGTGAACTGAACTTTCACCTAGTACACACTAGTCTCACATTGTAGACCCTACATGTAACACACAAACCAAAACTTCAAGCAAATGTACAACCATATTTTACACAGCATGAATTTTAGCGTGGGCAAGACACAAAAGTAAGATTTGGGGTGCCCTTTTTTGGCTTTTGCAATTTTGTTTTTTGGACTTCAGTTTTGGTGGCCCAGATTCACCAAAAGAAATTGTCATGATTTCTTAACAAGTACAACTGTTTCTCATTTTGTATTCAAGATTCAAGATGTTGTATGTAATAACCTAGTATGTAATATCTTTGTATTAGTTATAAAATATACATGTAAATCATGTGAGAAAAGAAACATAGGAAGATTTTTACTGAAATGTATCACATAATTTTATACATACCGGTAATAACAAAAATATTTTAGGTTGACCGAAACGGGCATTCTTTAAAAAAAAAAATTTTCTACATTTTTTTAAACATTGCCTATTGGTTGTCTGAGCTGATAGAGTATTTTATTTTTAGTGGCCCAAGGCCACCGGGCCACTGCTAGTATCTAGCCTTATGATATGATCAAGTGATATTGTACTCATCTGGATTCACTTTAGATGCTTTTTAGTGGTATTACCAGTTATTCAAAACCCATGAATCTTCTTACTAATTTTAGAATTTTACAAAATTCAGTCATTCTGGTCAAAGGGTCTGTTTGATTAGACAAAGAATATTTCCTTTCTGTGAACTTTGTACAGAATAAACCTGACAAAAGGACTCTCAATCTCCTTGCTTTACTTTGGAAAGTTCTTGGCCAAGTTGGAAATCACTTTTGGATTTTTTTCTTGGGTGTATTTTCCATCTATCCCCACACTGTAAGACCTCCATACATGTATATGTAGGCTATATGTGTATGTTGTGTTTTTCATTGTGGTTTTCATCCTATCTTGGGCTTTCTTTTTTTTTACAAGGGGTGAAATTATGATCAGAAACTAATTCTAAATTCTATGCCTTATGGAACATACATGTAAATTCTTGTTATGTTCCTGAATAAAAAAAAATTAAAAAAAATATTTGTTCACCTGAGCTTTAAGAAATAGCACACCAAAATAGGAAAGTAAAATTGTTTGTAATTTGTTATTGAAATTGTAAAGTAGTGGGAGAATGTAGAAAAAAATCAATGCTTCTTTAAATTTAAAAAATTTGCATACTTATTTGATTCACAAGATTTCTATTCAGAAGTGACATGCTAATAATATGCTTAAGCAGGTTGAGAGGATATTTTCATGAATCATGTTGTGTAGAAAAAAAAGACACCTAGATAATGTATTGAGCATAAAATTGATGAAGGCATTAAACTTACCAATTGCAGTTATTACTTAGTATGTACATACCCCTACCCCTACACACACACACATATATATATATATATATATATATATATATATATATATATATATATATATATATATATATATATATATGATGCCCCCCCCCCCACTAAAAATTGAAAAAATGCAACAAAAAGTATTTGAAAAAAAACTTGTATACTTAATTACACTGTTAGCTGTGTCATGCATCAAACGGTCAAATTTTCTTCAGAAAAAAAAATTGCTTGGTCACTACGCTCCCTTGCAGAACACTGAATGTAAGCGTAGGATTTAATGTACTTCCACACCAACAACAAAATTTGTTGCCTCCACAGAAGTGTGGTCCCCCCCCCCATGCCCCCTGGCCCCACTGAAAAAATTCTGGCTACGCCACTGACCATGTGGACCTGCATGTACCCTTTAAATGCTTTGATCTTGCTTTGCTTTTTTTCTTTGTGAAATATAGGAAGACCCTGAGGATTTTGCCGAAGAGCAAGGCCTAATGGGAAGGTTCATCAATCTGTTACAAGCAGAAGATGCAGACCAGCAATATCTGGTAAGAATTCATTTTTTCAATGTTTTCAGCGTCTAATGATTGTCTTGAATAGCAGGAAATATATGTGGATGTGAGTGTATGTGAGTTTGTTTCCATTGTTTCTATAAGGATGCATTATATAAATGAAGCATGTAGCTGTATTGACTGCAAAGAGATGGCAGGAAAGAAAAGCAGTATGGATGGGAGGGAGGAAGGAAGGAAAAGGAGAGAGAGAGAGAGAGAGAGAGAGAGAGAGAGAGAAATGGGAGGTAGAGGGAGGAGCCAAACATGAAGTTATCTATAGTGGAGCGAAAGAATCACCTTGGTAATTAATTGAAGCAAAGTTTTGACAGAAGCTGCAATTTCTGGCTATTAATCATAGAAGAAAGGAAAGAGGAGAAAAATATACAGACCATTGTAAGATGGTAGAAAATTGTGATTTTGTGTACTATGTACTGTACTTGATAAATGTATTGGAATATCAAGAGCATGATGTATTGAAAATGAAGGAATAAAAAAAAAACTGGAAAGGTTATTGTAACATATGGGCTGAATTCATCTCCTCTAAATAGTGAGATTTATTAAAATGCGGGGTACATGGAGATTAGTGCAATACTTGATGGCAATTCTGGATCATCATTCTAGGGATTTATGATGCACCAGAGATTTATGGCTAAACCTCTTAAAACGCGATGACAGGGATCGTAAAATTTGCTCGTAATCGCTCACCTCCTGACATCAATTGTGATAGTACTCCTCCATCTGTCTGGCATTGCAAATTCCTGTAGGACTTTCAAAAGAAAATGAGATTTTTTTTTCTTCTTCAAATTTAGGCATGGATAGCTATAAGATTTGCCTTGAGATTGGAGAAAGTTTGATCATGTAGTACATAATTGCTGTAATGCTCATGTACAGTTTGATTTGGGAACATCAAAATGAAATGAAATTGACTCATTACTCCTGTCTTTATTTATTTATTTATTTATGTTTTTAGAGGGGGGGGGTTGTTTCGTTTTTTTTCAGCATTTGTGCAAGTACTACTTGTCATTCAAAAATGTACTGCTCTATGTGTTTTGTGCCAATTTTCTAAGGGGAAAAAACGACTTACAAAATTTTGTTATGCTTAAAGATACTATGTCCCTTTTGCAGCCAACATCAAATTCTGTAGAACTTTGCAGGAATTATGAATATGTCATGTATGTCCTATCTGTGAAATTTAAACGTTAGCAGTGTCCTAATATTCAAATTATGCAAGGAAACCCGTTTACTTGCTAGACTTCACTGTCAGACACTATTGAGTGACTGACTGGCTTTTTCATCTTTGGTAATAACATACATAAAATGAGCTGTAAAGGGTACATGAGCATTTGTCTACATCAATAACCCACTTCTTGTAATGGCCAAAATTAAACTGATTGAATCTTTGCGCAGCATAAAACGTACGACCATTCGGTACAATGGTCTGAAAAATCAGACTATTACTTACTGGCTCTATAGCTCCTAAGTCGATTCGACAACTAATAGTCGTTATTTTCCCACTTAAAGACATTTTCAAGCCCCCTTTTTGTAGGGAAGTTCTAAATTAGTATTGTCTTTCAAATGCCGTTGAAATTTAACCTTTTCATTTTTTGGGCCTGCAAATGGGACATAGTACCATAATAGTAATACAAAGTTTTGGGAATATTTCAACAGGATTGGAATATGAAATTTAACATTTGCATTACCATTGTGAAACTTAGTGTTAGAATAAGCAACTTTGAAAAAAAAAATGGGCTCTGAAACGTTAAGGATTTATGAGAAATTGGAATATCAAATTTATCGGTGCTCCCAATAAATTTCAAATAGCGCCTACAGCCATACAATGGTAGCTAGATCAATAAAATCTCAGAATATGCAGTTCTGGGCCCCGTATTACAAAGAGTTGATATCAATCGCAACTATGTACATAAGAGATAGGAGACTTCAAACTTACGATTGATTGGAGGACTTACGATTGATTTGGATCAATCGTAACTCTTTGTAAGACGGGGCCCTGATATATAATTTCCAAACAGGAATAGAAATCAGTTGATTTTAGTCAAGAAACATTGTTTTGAAGCTAAAGTAATATCAATCTTGAGAGGGAGCTATACAACATAACAAGTTTATTATTCACAATTTCATCACTTTAGACTTGATTTCAACCGCGACAACGATCATTGAATATTGTAGGATCAAATATGCTTCCAATATGTTCATTTGAACCAAATTCATGATCCCATACCAAAACTTTGTATTACCTTAAAAGCTAATCTTGAGCTCTGGTATGGGCATCGTATTTGGAGAGAACATGGCTATAACTCATTCTGGATTGTATATCCTGCAGTGTTTGATTATTTGATTGTTTGAACCAGTAAAATAAAAGCAATCTCACAAAAACTTGCTGGAAATCAACTTCAATAAAAACCATAACTCTCATTTGCACATAGTAACCTGTGTCAAGCCCATGATGTTGGGCATACTTATCTTGATCTCCTTTTCTTGCTATGCTCATTACTCAGCCCCTATACATTTTCTACCAAAATCGTTTGGCACATGTCATTTATTTGAAATCTTGAACATTCAGTGTAAGTTTTGTGGGATTCTGTGAGAATTTATTTTCTATCATTACTCGAACTGAGGCTTATTTTTAATTGTGGCCTTCTGCTCTCTTATTTTTATTTTTAGATATTAAATACAGCAAGAAAACACTTTGGCGTAGGAGGGAACAAGAGGATAAAGTACACATTACCACCCCTAACATTCTCTGCATTCAGGTTAGCTTTCACATACAAGGAGCTGGCTGAAGAGGTGAGTTATCTGTTTGTCTGTTTCCCTGTTTTTTATCTTGTCTCTATCTCTTTAGTTGGTGTATATTGTCTTTCATGCTGTTTGCTCAGTCTTACTGACAATATATTCAAGAAACTGGTTGAAGAGTGGACTCCTTTGTCTCTATATTTGTCAGTATGTCTATCTGTTTGTCTGTATACATCTCCTTGATGTATGTCTGTATTTGTCTCTTCTATGTCTTTTTGTATGTATAACATCTCAGTTTATCTCTGTAACTCGGTCTTAACTTCAGTTATATAGCTCTGCCAGTACATCTCTCTCTCTCTCTCTCTCTCTCTCTCTCTGTATACAGTGTATTCATCTGCTTGTAATTATGTCTGTTTGTTCATCCATGTTTTTATTCAGAGTTAATTTAGCCTAAAATATCAATCAGAACTGCAAGAATTGGGAATTTCTTCAAATTCCAAGAGTTTGCTTACTCACTGTACGAGTAAATGATTGTAAGTTGTACTCATGCTTTGTATTTTTAAATCTTATATGTTTACTGTTCAATACATATTACTGTATGTATTGATTATGGACTCTCATCAACCTCTAGTAATCTCAACTGTTTTCTTTGTTTTCCATCCATTAGGATGATAAGTGGGAGAAGAAATGTCAGAAGATCTTCACGTTCTGCCATCAGACCATCACAGCGCTGATCAAGGCCGAGCTAGCAGAGCTTCCTCTACGACTGTTTCTACAGGGCGCCCTTGCTGCAGGGGAGATCGGCTTTGAGAACCATGAGACGGTTGCCTATGAGTTCATGTCACAGGTAACGATCTTGCCATGGTGTATGATGCGTGGCCTTTTGGTCTTACACATGTTTCTACTTGGATCTTTTATTTAGCATAGCTAATGCTAGGCACTTGTTCATATTACCCTGGCCTTAGCTGAGTTGCCACATAGCGTGGAATGATTCAGATACAACCAGATTACAAGATGCCAGCTCTGGTCAACTTTGTATTATGAAATGGTAAAACTTCTTGATGGGAGTTCGGAATGGTTTGAAAAATATAAACTCGTAAATATTAAGGCAGTATACTTCTTTTATTTGGAAAGAATGTGTAGTTACCTTGAACTTGTAAGCAATCATCCACAAACAGAGATATTTCAATATCTCATTTTGTAGATGGTTGAACTTTTCTCTGAAGACTGTCTGTCAGAGAGAATGTCTTATCTGAAACATGAAAGTGTGAAATCATGATGAAGAAAATTTCCAATTATCAAATAATACTGTTTATTTCATGAGCAATTTTTCTTGTAATCTTGTGATAAAGTGTGCAGTTGGTTCTGTTTAACAGCTTTTAAAATGCTTTCTTGAAATTCCCCTACTCTTCTTGATGCGTAGGAACTTATTGTGGAGTGTGCTTTATAATAGTTACTTTTACTTATCTCTTGCAGGCCTTCTCCCTCTATGAGGATGAAATCAGCGACTCCAAGGCCCAGCTGGCAGCCATCACCCTCATCATTGCTACTTTTGAACGCATGAGCTGCTTCGGAGAGGAGAACCATGAACCCCTCAGAACACAGTGCGCCCTCGCCGCTTCCAAGCTACTCAAGAAGCCTGACCAGTGCCGCGGGGTCGGTGTCTGCTCCCATCTCTTTTGGTCGGGAAGGAGTACGGAGAGCAATGGTGAAGAGGTGAGACTTGAACCTATGTCCTTCTTGCTTAGGTCTCCTATTGAGGCCACTGCATAAATTGCGATCTGAAGACGAGCAGGCTTTGAGAAAAATTGAATCATGATCAGATATATCCTGTGATACTGTGATAGTAGAATTGAAATTTCAAGCCATTGTTTAAAGATACTATATCCCTTTTGCAGCCAACATCAAATTCTGTAGAACTTTGCAGGAATTATGAATATGTCATGTATGTCCTATCTGTGAAATTTAAACGTTAGCAGTGTCCTAATATTCAAATTATGCAAGGAAACCCTTTACTTGCTAGACTTCACTGTCAGACACTATTGAGTGACTGACTGGCTTTTTCATCTTTGGTAATAACATACATAAAATGAGCTGTAAAGGGTACATGAGCATTTGTCTACATCAATAACCCACTTCTTGTAATGGCCAAAATTAAACTGATTGAATCTTTGCGCAGCATAAAACGTACGACCATTCGGTACAATGGTCTGAAAAATCAGACTATTACTTACTGGCTCTATAGCTCCTAAGTCGATTCGACAACTAATAGTCGTTATTTTCCCACTTAAAGACATTTTCAAGCCCCCTTTTTTTTTAGGGAAGTTCTAAATTAGTATTGTCTTTCAAATGCTGTTGGAATTTAACCTTTTCATTTTTTTGGCCTGCAAATGGGACAGAGTACCTTTAAAGTAAAGTCTTTTGATTTAGATAAATGTTCAATCGCCTACCCATTGAGATCAATGCTTCTGGTCTAATACTGCCCTAATGCAGAACTCACGTGGCTTTTTGTTTTTTCAGACTGGACAGCTCAAAACACATTTACTTTGTAATTCCAGATATATTGTTTTCAAATGATCATATATGCTGTGACAATTGCTCCATTTTCAATATCCAACACTAGTCAATTTCTGAACTTTAACTGTAAACTCTACTAAACACTATCCTTAAATATTTTATGAAATAAAGTTCAGAGCAAATATCTGATCACTGGTATGAAGCATTGTTTTAATTGTCAGCCTGCACATTTTTCATATTATCTTCTTGTAGATCCATGGTGGCAAGAGAGTTGCCTAGTGCCTCTAGAAATCCTTGAGGATCGCCAACCTTTTAACTGGTTCAGTCCATGTGTCTTTTTCACCCTAAGTTTCGTAGATCCATGATGGCAAGTGAGTTGCATAGTGCCTCAAGAAAGCCAAGCAGTGCACGAACCCTAGTGTTCAGGTTCAGCTCTTAACCAGTCTATGATGTTTCTTATCTCCATTTCTTGTAGATCCATGATGGTAAGAGAGTAGCAGAGTGTCTCAAGAAAGCCTTGCGGATTGCCAACCAATGCATGGACCCTACTGTTCAGGTTCAGCTCTTTGTAGAGATCCTCAACAGATACATCTACTTCTATGAACGTGGTAATGATCAGGTAAGACCAACATGAACTTGTCAGATGATTGAACTTTGTATATGATATCCTGAATGTTCTGATGCGACCGATGCATCTCCTGAAATGACCATCTTGACAAGCTGTGGTCCATAAATGCCACTTTTGTTTGACATGTAGCTTACCAGGATTAGCTATAATCAAATTCCCAAACATAAATCAAGATTGGTCAGATGGACTTTTATTGGAAGGTAGCAATGAACTTCAGCAGTGGTTTGCATAACTTGTAATTTCATTTCATACATTAAGTCAAACTTTCTAGGGATATCAGGAATCTGCTCTGTGACTGGTTCGTTCAGATATGATGCGGGGAACTGCCGCAAAGAAAACCACCATGGTTTTTTACATGTAAATGAAAGGCAACTGCGCGCAACCAAGGTCCTACACGTATTCAGTTAGCTCTGAGTTTAAGATACAGAAATGTAAAGTGTTTGAAATTCACGTCATTAAAAAAAAAATTGCTACCATTTTTTTGCTGCATATCTGAACGAGGTTTTAATGTAAATAGTGGTCGTGACCTATTCTTTCAGTTTGTATCTCCAATAGAATTAACCTATTACTTATACCATATTTGTCGCCAAATATGACAAGGTAGACTTGCCTTACTTACTTAATAGTGAACTCTGTTTTGTTCTCGCTTTGGTCTTCAGATTACCATCCAGGTGCTGAACCAACTCCTGGACAAGATCCGAGAGGACATGCCAAACCTTGAAGACAACGATGAGACGGAACAGATCACCAAGCACTACAACAACACCATCGACCATCTGAGGAATAAACAGGAGAGTGCAGAGGAAGGGCCGTCATTCGAGGGACTGGCGCTATAGGAGATGTAGAGGTCAGGTGATCATGTGATGAGTTTGAACGACGAAAACATTGGAGTGCCACCATCAACAATCATAGGAGTGAAGACTGCCAGGTAGGGTGTGATTGCATATTGAGCTTGTGGAGGACTTGTCATATGGCGGTGATCATGTCTAATGAGAAATTGGACCATGGAATTACAGAGAGAAAGCTTCGACTGAAATGTACAGATTGATTCAAACCATGATTTTCCGGAATATTTTCCAGAATGCGAACACAGTCCTAGAGAAGATAACTTATGTAAGAAATGGCAAGTGATGCTTAGGAAACACTACTGATACTTAAGATGGTACAGGTGAAAAATTCATGACATTATTTAAAGACTGCTGCTATATATGTAGCTTTTTATAACAGTGAAAAATAAAAATCTGATAGAGTTAACAAAATCTCTGTCATAAATCCTACTAAATGTTGTAGAATCCTGTTCAATCCTCAACATACATGTAGGTAATATGCTCTACTGGTATTAGATGGATGTGTTAAATAGAAATCTAAAATATATTTTAATCTGGAATTTGACCTGCTACAGTCTTTTGAGGATATAGTATAAACCAATCAACAAATTTCCCCATAAAGTAAAGCTTGCCATTTGACTTAACTTCAAAAAATATATATGTACATGTATTGAAATCATAAATATAAAAGAAAATAATTGACCAATGTTTAGTTTTAGTTCAGCATTCCATGCTTCTAAGTTTGACCTTGATATTTGTTACAACATGTGACAGGATTCTCTATATAAAATTACATAATTTACTGAAAGAAATTTGTTGATCATTGAATGAATGTAATGACATAAAGGCATTTCTGAGTGATAGGAATTTAGAATTTCAATGCCTATAATCAAGGTTTTACTGTATGTACAACTGATGGTGTATATAATTAAAATATTACAATAAAAAAAAATATTTAAAAAAAACAGCTTTTTATAAAGTGACTTACCTTTAAAGAGAAGGTTGAGTTCTGGGAAGAGGTGAAAAATATTTTGTGAGCGTTATCATTGTATTATGCAAGTGTGGAAGAACATCAGATAAAAAATGTTCCCTGAAAAGCATGGCTCTTCAAATGCCTTAATATTCTAAATATGGCATGTAACATCATACAAATCAGGACAGATTTTTATGCCACATGTTCGTGTAGTCCCATATACATCTTTCTGTGTACAGTGCTTGTAACTTACCAAGACTGGGACAAATTTCTTATCATTTTGATGACTCCAGAACCTTGCAGTACACACAACATTTCTTTCACAATGCAAGTGCATGACCAGAACTCAACTTTATCTTTAAAGCAGTCTTCGTTGTTGAAGCAGATATTAACTTATGCAGGTTTTACTCAATTCTTTTTCTTTTTATTTAATTCTATTCTTTGGGGGGAGGGTGTTTCTACTTTGAATGATTGATTATTATTTCGGGCGGAAGTGTAATTATCCACCCTCGGTAACATGGAAACAGTCCAAACAGTGTCAGACTGTTCCAAAGTTACCGTGTGAGGATAATTCCTATTAACGCCCATACTAATGTGTATTATTTGTATACTTGACTACATGCAATATTTTGTACCAATGCAAAAATGTACATCGTGAAAGAAAGTATTGTGAATTTCAATTAATCAAATATATATATGGTGGAGTTTAACCTGCTGATATCATAGGCAATTCCATAATAGGCTCTGTCAATAATGAATGAATGGGCCATACTTTTCTTTGGCTATTAAGATGTTTATGATTGTAATGAAATATGTTGAGGGTCTGAAAATGGGAGTCTAATATTTTCACTTTTTTATTATTTGTAAAACACTTCCACATTTTAATAACTATTGTCCTACAGCTTGTAAGGTATGATCTGGTAAGAGAAAAGAAAAGAAGAAAAACGACCTTTTCACCACGTATGTAACCGATACAAATTGATTGTTTAATCAAGTTTATTTAGACGACCAATACTTGAACAGCTATGAATCATTCGACAGTAGCATTGGTTTGTTTTTCTGCTGAAAATACAAGTACTTTATGCATGACAAGTAATTACTTCTTTGACTATATAAGTTTTTAAATTCTTATTTAAAAGAACTAATGAAAGTATATATGAAATGTAATGTCAACATGCTATACTGTGTATGTATATACAGCATATATATCTCATTGTCCTCAATTTATGGTTTTAAATACATTGTAGTAATAACATGTACAATGTTATTTGTGTATAATATATTATAGTGATATGAATGTTGTAAAGATGTGTTTCTGAAGAAGAAGAAAGGAGGATGCCAAGATATTTTCAAATAAAGTATATCAGAAATATCATATTTATGTTGTTGTTTGGTGTAATTATTGTACATTAAGAGCAGGAATGGTATTCTTAAAATATGTTATATTTTCTACAATTGTCGTAACAAAGTGAAGTTGTGCAGAATAAACACTTATCATTGGTGCCTGCACAGATCTCTCTGAATTCTAGGTATGGCTGGTATGTGCAAAACATTAACTTATAGCTTGTCCTGATTTAGATTTTATTACAGTTAAAATACCTCTCACTAACATAAAAATAATGGTTTAAGAATGCCACCGCTGGAATACAGAACAGCTAATCTATTTTATTCTAACACATCTACACATAAATAATAATAATACATAAGATTTATAAGGTGCCAAATCCAATTGACAATCAAATGCTCAAGCCGCAGCGTGTGCAAAAGATGAAATACACATGATAAATAGACAAAGTACACTAGGAAAGGTACGGACATGAAGGGTAATGGTAATCAATTATAGGCTAAATCAAACAGATATTTCTTAAGATTATTTTTTAACACTTCACCAGAACTGCTATTTTTAATCCATTGAGGGAGAGTATTCCATAAACAATGATGTCTGCAGGTGTCATCAATTTTCAATTAGTTTCAATTGATGTTTGTAGCAGATGCTTTAATTTCTTGCTTTCTTGTTGCAGGAGCATTTTGAATAATTATGTTTTCTTTTTCTCTGATGAGAAGTGACCCTTTGTCAAAATAGTTTTTTAATTATTTAAGAAGAAATAAAATACTATTTTGATAAGTTCACAAGGCAGAATGTCATTGATTTCATGTAAAGAATAAATATTGTTGATGAATTACAATATACATGAGGATAAAGGTATTCTACCTCATGTACTTATCAAAATACTTATCTTATTCCTTTGTAACTAGAAATTTATTTTGTTGGTGTTATTGACCCCTTCTTCCTGTCATGTCTTCACTATCTTTCATTTTTTTAATCATTTATTTCTTATTCTTTCTTCTTTATTATTCTAATTCTTCCTCTTCTTGTGTTCCTTCTGTTGCTTGTTTTGTTTTTCTTTGTTCCCCTTATTTTTTGTTCTTCCTTTAAATGGTATAGTGCAACAATTAAATGCCTGTCAAATGTCAGTTTATCCATCTGCCGTGCAGAGTGTAGTACCTGAAGTGTGGACATTATAGATAAAGAATATGATTATTGATCAAGATCACACAAAATACTACTTTGAAAGGTTACCTGATCATCAGTAATATATCTGGGGAGCAAACGTGAACAGTCGCATTCAAACAAAGAAATAAGGGACATTGAAGATGAAGAAGAATGAGAAGGAGAAGAAGAAGAATGAGAAGAAAAATGAGGAGGAGAAGAAGAAAAGCGGCAGAAATTTTCCCCTGCACGTTCCATGATTTAAGGCAAGTGCCCTCCTCACTGATCTACAAATCTGGACACACACAAGCGACTAGGTACCAACTAGCTCTATCGTTTAGTTTCTGCCTCGGGTTCGATTCCCTGAAAAGTTTTTTACAATTTTGCTATCCAAAAATCATCAGATAACAAAGAGAATACGAGTTGATATCGAACCTTGGACCTCGGGTACACGAGGCAAATGCTCTACCACTGATCCAAACATGCTTAACGCTTGAAATATTGTTGCTTTTCTTCACCGAGCCAAGTTAAGGTTAAGAGCTATCTGGGCCTGCTGTCACCAGGAGGGCCCAGATAGTAACTGACACTAATGTTACGTTTCCGACCGCGGTGGACAAGGTTCGGTTCTTTGGAAAGTTTTGGGCATTTTGCAAAAGTGGATAAGAATGAAAAAAAAGAGTTGATATCGAACCCGAGACTTCGGATACACGAGGCAAATGCTCTACCGCTGATCCAAACATGCTTAACGCTTGAAATATTGTTGCTTTTCGTCACCCAGCCAACTTAGTGTTAAGGGCTATCTGGGCCTGCTGTCACCAGGAGGGCCCAGATAGTAACTGACACTAACGTTAAGTTTCTGACCGCAGTGGACCGGGTTCAATTCTTTGGAAAGTTTTTTTACAAGTTTGCAAATCTTTATTTCCCACTATTCTGCTATATGTGATACGTAATTTGCCTTTTTATCTCATTCATTCAAGTTTAGTATGTTTTTTAAATTTTATTCTATTTCGCAAAAAGTTTGCACCAAATTATTATTTTTTTATTTAAATTACCATGGGTAATGCTCTACCACTGATTCTAGTATAGAATGACATCTTGATTTACGCTTCTTTAAATTTCATCGTTGGACAAAAATGGAGTCAAGGTTTATCGGCCTCCTACCTACAGGGGCACCTAGAAGATGGCGTAGCATGGATGCAGTCATTGGTGGGGGAATCCGTCCGTTTTATTTTAAGGATGATATGCGAGGGAACAAGGCAATCGAGAGTGGCTGGTGTGTTCCATCTTCTTTTCACGTTGCATTTTCCATCTACCCTTGTGTTTCTTGTCTTTCTCTCTTTCTGCCCTTCTCTGTCTCTCTCTGTCTCTCTCTGTCTCTCTCTGTCTCTCTCTGTCTCTCTCTGTCTCTCTCTCTCTCCTTTTTGTCATTCGATCTAGAGGACGGGGAACATGTTTTTGTCTCCGTACATTCCATACCCCTAGGAAATATTTGCAATGTCCATCCGATTTCAAAACCCAGGATTCAGGGATGGGGGCAATCACAAAAAATCTCTGACAAGCCCAAAACAATTCTATGTATGTATTTATATTCAGTTGCCTTTTTAGGTTGTAAAATTAAAAAGGGGCACACGATCAAAATTAGGGGCCAGCATTATTCATGTATGTCTGATTGAGTTTTGAAAGGGGCACGATCTGGTTGTGCCCCCTCAAATCCGCCAACGGATAATGAAGCTCGCGATCTAACTAGAATTTGAGTGATCCGCCGTCCAGAGTACATTGATTGGCCTGTCAATTCCATGCATTACAACATAGTAAGTCAAGTTTTCCAGGTCAATATAAATACATGTATTATTGACCTGGAAAAATTGACCTACAATTATCATAAAATACCTGGACTGTGTACCCTAAAAGAATCTTTAGTATGGTCGGATCTATGGTAGTACTTCGCAGACGTAATATTTAGTAGCCATGACAGGTGCTTACAGGTGATTATGGTGATTATGACACCAAAATACTACAAAGATATCGGAATAATTACACGCGACTTTTCAGTGTTTCACGGAATGCAGTGAAGAATTATTTTCAGTTCAAACGCCCAAAGCACCAGTGACGTATCTACGGGGTGGGGGCGGGAAGGGAGGGGGACAATTGCACCGGACGGCACTTGGAGGTAGAGAAAGGGGAGAAAAAGAGAAAATGCGCACCAATACGCAGGGCCAGCTGCAATATAAACTATTTTGGGAAAGTTTAAAAATGGGAAAATTTGCTAAAAACTCAGTTGCTTCACTCCTTCACAAAATGTTGCTTTTAGGATCTCGTGATTCCGCGTCCCAATTACATTACAATGTATATACTTTATAAATAGCGTTGTTAAATGGTTAAAAATAGAAGAACAAAAGGGGAAAAAAGTAAATTCTGACGCCGTCGTCGTAGAGACTGGGGCTTCGTTTAAGTTGAATGCGCCGTCATCCTCGTCCTAATCAGCAGGCTCGTACGCAGTCATGTAAGTCTGATTAAACGCTATACGAAAAATAGGACACAAGACGGCAAGAAAATGTATGGAATAATATAAACCATTTATCTCTTTATTGCTGCTGAAAATACAAGTATAATTGTAGCCCCTAATGCTCTGAATTTGGCCACCTCCCCTATCGAGATGTTAAATATCTTTTTATTGTTATTTTTCATGAATGCATTGGGAAGCTTGTGTGAAAAAAATCTATTACGTAATTTAAGCGTGCAGCATGTTCACTTTGAGTACAACCCTATAGTCCCCGATAGTGGCAGTGATATATTATACAAAAATATACAAAATAAAAATTCAAATATATAGAAGAAACGCGTCAATAAACACTGTATTTTTCTGTTTAAACCCGACACGTACTGGGTTTAAGCTCGGTCGAAAGTTGAGATTAACAAAGGAAGTTGACCAAGGTCCAAGTTTTCCCATCTTTTAACATGTAATGAGTTTATTCGGGTTTAACTGAATGAGAGTAAGATTCATAAAGTACATCTTTGTGAAAATTCGAATTGAATTGCATTGTGAATACAGGCCTTTGGTAATAAAGTACAGTGCTGGACTATTACCCTTATAAAAACAGAAGATTTCATAAACTTGAATGCGGATTAATCAGCCTCATATTTTCATGTTTGTGTGAGAGTGCGTGCGTGTGCGTGCGTGTGTGTGTATGTTTGTGAAAAAGAAACAACGGTTATTTCCTTTTTAATGTTAAAAAGCAGCGAATACATGCATTGGACTAAGGAATTTTAGCCCTGCCATATTGATGTAATATCATGTTCAGAAGTCTTTTAAAATAGCACATGTCTTTTCTTTGAATGCTCTGACGGAATTTTGTCAAACCTAAACATTAGCAAGCGGCACGACCGCTCTGCAGTCGAGTATTCCGGCGGGATACTAAGAAACAATCATCGTCATCGTCGTCATCATCATCAGCAGCACCATCAATATCATCATCGTTATTATAGGTAGACTGAAAATCGGAAGAATAGTATTCCACAATAACTGGTCTTTAGGGTCGGTGATGGGCTGATTTATTTTTGGAGTTCCGATTTGATTGATCAAAAAGTAGTAGGCCAGTCGCATCGAAGTTCAATTCCGGGGCCTATCTTTTAGTCTTAGTCGGCCCCTGAATATCACCATGATCATCAATTAATATTTCATGACGTGATGTTGTATTGGCGCCATTTTGTTCCTTTCTGAACTTTCATGTGTATAAACTGTGCTCAATGTCACCAGATTTTTCAGTCAAAAGTAGCTTCTGGGGGGAAAAATGGAGCATGTCATGGCTTGTGGGTTGAATGGGATGTTTCCCAGTAAAGCAACAGTCTGTTCCAACCTCCGACTAAAGGTTTGTGTCTCGTCCATTATCATCGGGTTTAGCAACCAGAAGCAGCTTCTGGAGAAAACGGGTCACATGTCCTGTAGAGAATATACAGTCGAAATATTCATGTATTCCCTTATCAATGAAGGCTATAGATACATGATTGATTGTTTTCAATGTGGGATAACAATTTTCTCTCCAAGTTGCATTTAAACATTTTGAATAAGATTAAGATAAGAGTTGGCCTCTTTAGATTTAAAATGAGCAGGCTCCGAATGTGATTGTTATAGGCAATATAACTGACCACTGCCTGTAAGTTGATTTCTTGACAGTCTTTCCTAGATTTTTTTTTGGGGGCCGGGGGGGATGCGAAAAATGACCAGCGGAAATGAATGCTATATACCTTGATACTTCTTTTTCTGAAAATTTTAAGTATAAATCCAATGATCATAACAAATCAATTTAAAGGCTAATTCCTCACCGAATGATCTAAGAAATCTTCTCGGTCTTTGGAGCCTGATGAGGATGATCTGAAGCGGGAAGGCTGGGACTATGATAGCAAGAACTAGGAACAGTACACGGGGATTGTTGTAGATGGCTAGCGTTGTCAGAAATATACAGTAGAGGATGTAGATAAACGGAAATACCAGAGGAACCTGCAAGATGAATATAATCAGATTAGATTTGATTTGATTTAATTATCACTCTTTAAGATCTTTTTCCAAATTTACTTTCCACACAGAATACAGCATAATAAAGAAATAATTGGATTGATACATTATGAAAGTAAAGTAATAACATTTGTTGAGAAACATGTTCATGAAATCTGTATTAACCCACCATACACGGGTAACACGTAGAAGATGAATTTATCCTGTCTAATAAAATCACATTCATCCAATCAAGGATACAATGGCGAAACCAAAAATGTGCAATTCGGATCCAGGATTTTGTAAAAAAGTGGGCAAACAATTCAGAAAACTTTGACCGAAAGGGGGTGGGGGGACACATTTTTAAGGTGCTAATTGGCATAAGAAAAACATAAATAAATAAAGAAAGACAAGCAAAAAAAGTAATGGGATACAACATTTTTATATCTTTAGGGTTGCCAATTTGAAAGGGGGCATTTTCTTATTCTCATGTGTACTAAAAAATAAGCCGCGGGCCACCCCTCCCCCCCAAAAAAAAAAATACATTAAATAAATGAAGAAGGAAAATAAAATCTGCACGGACTAACATGACATACATGCACAGCCTTAAAGAAGAAACAAAACATAATGAAGAACAGTTCTGTTGATTGTTATGTGGCATTATTATTATACCTTAAATGGTCGGTCCAGGTTGGGGTATCGTATCCTATAGATAGGAAGAGTCGCTACCACCATCGCACTGGTCAGCCATTGGAATGGACCAAGGGTGGACAAGACAGGAGTGATGTCCACTAGCAGGAGAAGGAGGGCGATGGGCAGCTGAAAAAATGATTTGATTAGCATAGTCAAGTATAAACATATTTACAACATTGAGTGTATACCAGTGACGGTAAATAATATATGTTGACAGGATAACCCATGAAAGCTGAAAATAGTAGCTTTTATTGTTTTGACATGCTCAATAGGTTACATACGGGCATATCAGAGTATATGCGCCATGAGAGAAATTAACAGTGTTATTAATATCATAATCAAATGACAAATAGAATGAATTGTGGATAGGAAATAACAGAGTGACACAGTGTTATCATAGTTTTACCACACTCTGTTCCATTTGTATTCATAGCGTGTAACAACGCGACACACATCGCCCTCAGAAAGAATTGGGGTTTATATCTCAACGCGTGAGTACAGATAGAATTTCAACATGATTGAATATGTAAAGACACCATGTTCACATATGTAACAGTTTGATACACATAGCATGGGCTATATAGAGAATCAGACTTAAGAAGTAAAGATCTTAAAAGCCCATTAAACTATATCATTCGCATCCACGAAGAGACTATTAAAATTGAAACGGCTAAAAAGTCCCGACCCCCCCCCCCCAAAAAAAATAAAAAATAAAAAAAATTGAAGTTGATCTCAAACTTGTACAAGCTGAATTTGCTTAGCCTACCCCCCCTCCCCTCCACACACACAAAATAAAAGAAGCAGAGACAACCTCACCATAACAAGAATAGCTGGAGATGGGGAGTTGTGTCGGAGACTGAGCATTCCCCATAGACTAGGGGATTGCCCCTCTCGACCAGCCGAGAAAAACAACCTAGAAAAAATACATATGATATTAACATAGCATTTCTGTTTCCATAGGGAGATCTGTCCCATCTTCCTGGTTTCCAAAAGGTATCGTGTGAAATCGTATACCACAATGTGGAAATTATATTAAGATCATTCCATAATTTCAACATATTTATCGTAAGACCTTCAGTATTCTTTTGATATAAACATGCATGCCCATATAATATATTTGTTGTATTTATTTTCATTATTGACGAACAAAACAATTTGGTAATTTTGTTTTTGTGCTGCACGTTTAAACTTGTCTTTCTCTAGGTTAACATTTTCGTATAAATTATGCTTGATATCAATTGACCGATGTACAATACACCTAAACAAACTTGGTTCAAAATAAAAATATATTTTGATCAGCAATTGCATGAAATCTGTGTGAAATAAAGGCAAATAAAAGCCGGATACATAATCATCTCTTGTTTAATCTTCAATATGTACCCAATGAAAAAAAAGATACATTTATATCATTAACAGCTGCGTTTCAATATGCACCATTTGAAAGAGGTAGTTCGACAAAATTTAATCTTTCCACGGGAAATTTTCAGCAAAATATTGCAACAAAGAATTAGAAAAAAATTACTCATAACCAGCATAGACTTTATGACTGATACCTCGACTATACGCCCACCTCTTTCCCACATAGTATTATTATTCCTTTATTACATTACATTACATTACAAATAAAATAATAAACAGATATATAGCAATGGTAAAAATGATTTACACAGTGAAACTGTAGGGAGAGTCTCATACATGAATAAATAAATAACATGTGGTTGCTTCAATCAAATTACAAAACAATATCAAATAAATTGATTTAAGCTCATGAGTACAAAATTGCACAATGCTTGTGTTCGACATCAGAAGTAGGTAAGGTATGTATGTCTATAACTTGAGCAGTTTATAATGAAATTGATATTAAAAGGGAAATTGTAATAATTGTAATAATCAGAAAAAATTAATAGATTCGGAATGAGTGACGGTACCGTGTATCGCCTGTAATGTGTGAATTTACCTATTCACCGAAAGGAATGGGATAAAAATAAAAAAATTCTAACCTGGAGATTATTAAGATGATAATGTTGATGTCCGAGAGGGTGCAAACCAAAATAGGTAGATGAACGAGACGATACCATGATCCTAGAACTTTATGTCCGATTAACTGGCAAATAAAAGGATACATGAAATAGTGAGTAAGTATGTTTGTGAACTGTTGGATCGTATTCTTTCTTTATGTTAATATATCCTGTTACGTTATAAAGCTAGGGTGATAATATCCAAACTTCTTTAGAAAAAACTCTCAAAAAAATAATTATATGATATTTAAGCAGAAAAACAAAAAACTTTCAGATCAAATCTGTGACATTACAATTAATAACTATAATATATAACAAGTTTCTAATACTGTATTTCTTGGAGTGACACTTGATAAAATCTTACTTGGGCTCCACATATCAAAACTATACCCGGCGGAAGATCTCATGTGCAATAGGTGTACTATATAGAATACAACACTACATTCCTCTGAATATATTGATTAATATCTATAATGCTATCATTCTTCCTCATCTAACCTACTGTACTTTGATATGGGGACATTGTGCAAAAACTTTACTGAAGTTTATGTTTTACAGAAAAGAGCACTACGTGCAATTACAAACTCTCACCCCAGAACTCCCTCTGAACCGCTTTTTAGGAAATTAAATGTACTAACCATATTTCCAATACACGAATTGCAAGTTGGATCATTTATGTATATGTTTAATATTAATATGTTATCTTCCATTTTTGATAATATGTTTAAAATAACAAAGGATGTTCATTCACATTACACAAGACATGCTAATGATTTATATATTCCATTGTTAAAATATCACACTTCACGTAAATCAGTAAAATATTCTGGAGTGAATACTTGGAATGCAATACCCACCGATATAAGAATGTGCCCATCTCTTGCCTCATTCAAACGAAAATATAAACGTCATCTAATGAAGGAACTTCTGTCTAAATTACGTTTAATTAGCCTGTACACATTTGTTCATGTACTACCCATGCACTCTTTCTTTTTTAAATAATAAATAATAATAATCTTTTTTAAAGTCCACTCCAAATTTTATTAAGTTAAACCGAAAATGGAAATTCTTTTTGCCCAATTGATCGTGAGCCCGGCAGCCACTGAGCAGCGCCAGATCGACATTGCTCTACCCCCTTATTGTTGAACGCCAAACATGGTAGCAGCAACTCCCATCTTTTAACGTCTTTTGGTATGACGCGGCCGGGGTTCGAACCCACGACCTCCCGGTTGTGAGGCGAACGCTCTACTGACTGTATAATTATCTGCGGCCATTGGAGCGCGGCCATTGGAGCCCAGCCTTTGAAAGGCCAATGGCCTCTGCTGGCTCCTCCATAATCTTTGTATTTATATATTTTATTATATGTATAATATATTGTTGTATATTGTTGAATGTATTTTTTACGAGAATTGGAAATAAAATGAATGAATGAATGAATGAAGCGCATACATAATTAACAATGATCATTATGATATGCGTTATAAAGAATACTTTATTAAGTTGATGATGATGGTCGTTATTATAATTTAATGTATTTATCATTATTATCATTATTATTATTATCATTATCATTATCATTATTATTATTATTATTATTACTATAATTATTATTATTGTTACTATTATTATTATCATCAATATTCTTCTTCACCTCCTCCTTATTTTCTCTTCTTCTTACTTTTATTTTCATTTTTATTATTTTCATTTTTATTATTTTCTTTTTAATTATTATCATCATCATCATCATCATCATTAATTACCATTACTACATTTTAAATCAGTTCTCAATAAAGCAACCAGAACATCGAATGTTAATAACTTGGGCCTAAGACAAACAAGTCATGTATAAGCCCAAAGCAAAGGAAGCCTCGGATCACGACAGTCTCCCCAACTATAATTATCGCATACATGATTACAGTCGAAACAAAATGTCTCCTTACCATGATAATGGGCTGGGAGGACAGTAACTCTTGTGGGGTCAGGAGTGTGGCATATGACAGGTTGAGCGCCATACATAACGCAATAGCAATCAGAACCGAGAATGACGTCACATACGGAATGTTTCTACGGGGGTAGAAAGTGAAAACGGAGAAAGGTTCGTGGTTAACAATTTTTCTTGATTTTTTTTTTTACAGACACGTAGTTTTATCGAAATCGATTTTCTTGTTCAGTGTGCTTACAAACTGACAGATTTCTTCAGTACTATACTATTTCATAATTCTTTATACGTCTTTTTTTTCTGTTGAAGTGGAAATAAGTTGACAGGTTTGCTACCCCCACCTCTGCGACATAGCATATTTTGCATCACGATACTAAAAGCTAGAGCTCTGACGCTCAGCGGAATGCGGGTTTGGCAAAGGGCAGTAGAGCACTGATTTGGCTTCGAATCCGGGACCTCCAGGACCATTGCTCTAAACTGGAGTGAACTATCACATTTCTTTAACATCCGTTTTTGACGCGGGCATGTTTGTTGATTAAAGGCAATTTTTAAAAACATTTTCGGGAAAATTATGTGAAAAATCGGCTCTGTCGGCAATTGGGTTTCAAAAAAACCCCTCCCATTTTTTACTTTTTTTCTAGCGATGCCCCTGGTTCTGAGGTCGCCATGTTTATTGGTCACTTTATGACAAATATATAAATGTTGAGAACCAGGGCCCCGTTTCATAAAACTTGTTATCAATAACAAGTTTAATAGTTTCTGTGACAAATTTGCTCTTAGCCATCACATGCAACAATTTCAGTAGCATATAACAGTACTGTTATTGCAACTTGTTATTGATAACAAGTTTTATGAAACAAGGATGCTCACCCTTTGTTAAAGTCTATGAGTTAACGCCCTACTGGCTCTGTACAGACGATAGTTATTACAACCTCAGATACGACCAGATGCAATTTTATTGTCCATTTTGGCGGACTTTGTTGGTTATTAAAGAAAACGAATAAATCAAAATCAAACTTACTTCTCCGGTTTCTTGACCTCTTCTGCAACAAAACTGAGACTCTGCCTACATAATTATGAGATAAATTCAGATGGAAATTTTAGGTGTAAAAGGTGTGTCTATAAGGACA
This sequence comes from Mesocentrotus franciscanus, assembly GCA_037976565.1. Lineage (NCBI taxonomy): Eukaryota > Metazoa > Echinodermata > Echinoidea > Camarodonta > Strongylocentrotidae > Mesocentrotus > Mesocentrotus franciscanus. The sequence goes on along the minus strand of CP137676.1, from coordinate 29,871,403 downwards.
AAGTCCAAGCTATTTTGTCCGATACGTTACCGACAACATCCAAGATTTCTGTATATCTGACAACTGTATCAAGCTGATGGCCCGACTATAGAATCAGACAAACAATCAAATAAAATCATATTTATGTCAATTTATGTTTACAATTCCATAATTAATACAATCAAATAACACCTGGGATATACCATGAACTTGCCCAAAACTACCATATTGCATAATATTTTCAATGACATAATTTTCTTCTCTCGGAGAATCGATGATGGTTGTCTCATTCGAGTGTTCCAATATTTGCTACGGTGACTTTATTCCATGTCATTTTATTTGGCTTCAATTTGGTGAATACAGTGATGGAGTGAGGAATTAGATTAGTGTTATTTACCTTGGAGTAATAGTCGCCGGTACATGTGGCATATACATGTAATTTGTTACGCTTATTCCATCGCCATTTCTCATGCTATTATGTAAAAGTTGTTTTAATGATGATGATTATGATGACGATTGCGATGGTGGCGGTGATGATAATGGTGAGGATGATGTTGGTGACGATAATGGTGATGATGATGATGATGAAGATGGCGATGGTGGTGGTGGTGATGATGATGATGATGATGAAGAATGGTGGTGAGGATGATGTTGGTGACTCATGATGATGAGGATGGTGGTGGTGGTGGTGGTGGTGGTGATTGATGATAATGTTGTTGTTGTTGTTGTTTTTATTTCAGAAATCAGATAAAAATATTATACATAGTAAAATATACAAAATGAAATATTAATACATGTACATAGACAAAAATCGGTGGAAAGCCCACCCATTACTGTTCTTCCTTGGGGTCCGATGATGACGATGATGATGATGATAATGGTGGTGACTGGTGAGGATGTTGCTGGTGATGAAAATGTTGATGATGATAATGATGATGGTGTTGGTGGTGGTGGTGGTGATGATGATGATAATAGTTGTGAGGATTATTTTGTTTACGATAATGGTGATGATGGTGATGGTGATGGTGGTGGTGGTGATGATGATGTTAATAATAATTGTGGTGATGATGATAATGATGATGATGACGATGGTGGTGGTGATGATGAAGGTGGTGGGGTGGTGTTATTGATGGTGATGATGATGAATGGGTCTGTTGTATCTCTTAACACTTACCATCCCGAGAAGGACATGGAGGTGACAGCGAATGCTACCATGGGACTTGCCTCATTAGTCGGCAGGGGATACCACAAGTTTTCACTCAAGTTCGATGTCCGTCCTGTTGAGAAAGAGGACAACATATTTAATAGTTGTTGAAAAAGTGACGGAATTCCCAAAATCATCCCACATTTTGACAGGCTTATCCCGATTGTCTCTAGAGTGCATAGTTGACGAAAGTGAGTCACGAAACATTTTAATATGGAATATTCAATAATCATGATGATGCGAGTAAGACAATCGGAATTATATATTGACAGCCCTCCCCGGAAGAACTTGGATATAGGGCAGGTGGGACTCCTGAAATAATCCTTCATGTTGACAGGATTCCAGCATCTCTTGAGTCCAGAGACGACGAAAATGAGTCACGAAATATTTTCAAATTGAGTATGAGCTCTAACCTTAAACCAAAACAAAATCAACCTACCAGTGGCTAGGTGAACGAACCCAAGAACGATGATGAAAATAAATGAGACGAGCTTAATACATGTCAGGGTTACCTGACACCATGCTGATATGAGAGAGCTGCGACAATGCATCATGATCAGTAAACCTGCAAGACGAAATAAACCACATAAAATCAAGGCAATAAAACATTTTACTCCCTCGCAGAGAATGCATTTTGATTCAAGTGGTGTTGCAGAAGATGGCTGTAATTTAACTCAGAGAAAATTTAAGGAGTTTGTAACAAAGTTTGTAACAAACATAAAAAAGCTAAAAGTAAAAACACCCTCAGGTGAAAAAGGAGGGAGCCCCCCCCCCCTTCTTACATCAAATGTTCCTGCAAGCCTTCAAGTTAAGTTTTCGATTTCATTCAACCCGCTTTCCGAAATTATTTTCTTGGTTCCATTGACTTTGTTAGGATATACTTATCTTTTTACTGACAGGGAAATCAATGATGGTCATTTAATGATTATGGAAATGATGGTACTGTCAAGATACACTGACCTGTAAACTTAATTATATTGGATTCGATTATATTCATCAAAGAAATTACAAATAAATATGTTTATTAATTACAACGATCGGATGATAAGAAACTGACCCTTATCTAGCATGTCTAGTAAAATAAAAGTGGTGTAAAAAATGAAAACTGTCAATCGATGTCAGTTTACTCTTTTTTTTCAACTCACAAATGATGAGGGCTGCGACAAGGATGACGAGCGGCGAAGATCTATCGATATCATCACACCGTCTGCACACCAACTTGAGGAACTGGATCCCGCCCATCCTCCCGAGAGCTGAAATAGTTGCCCCGGACCCCATCACTAGACCCATCCACACCTGCATGAAGGCGGGCATGGGTGTGGGGAGGGCGTTGTAGAGGTACACGAAGTCCCCGCCCGATTTAGGATGCACGTCGCCAGCTCTGCGTAACACTGCGCTCCTACGAACATCATCGCTCCAGCAGACATCCACACTAAGAGCGCGGGAAGGAGACCGCCACAATTCACGAAAATTTCCCGTACTGAAAATAACGAGCCGAAACTGACGAGGACGCCGAGGAGTATTGCTGTACAGTGCAATGGTCCAAAGTTTCTTTCAACCACGAGAGGTTTTTCCTTCGCTTTTGAAACTTTAGATTCTGAAGAATGATGAACATTGTCTCTGGATTTTCCATCCGCATTCGGTCGACATTCGACGTCGGTTTCGTGTTGCGGGTAATCGTGTTCGATAAGCTCCAGGTCACCTTTCGACGTCGTGCCATACCTCTTTTGAAGTCGACGTAGACTGGATGAGAGTGACGTCCGACGCTTGAAGTCATTCTCATTTGAATCCATCTTTCCCAAGATTCCACGCTGAATTCTTCCTTTCAATCAGTATTAAATTTGTGTTGTAGTTTACAAGCTTCTCCAGTGTATCATACTCATAGATACCTTAGATTTCTCCGAGAATTAAGGGCGGCTATGCGAATACAATAACCATGGTGATTTGGTAGCATTTTTTCGTAATATATGATTTCTATAGAAGATTGATCAGAAAAATACTAGAATTAAAGAAATCAAAACGGTCAATTCTCATAGATCTGATCTGCCAGAACCACACTCATTGCTCTTAAAGGCTTCCTGTTTTTCCGAACACCTTTCTACATAAGTTTGTCAGCATTCTTCCTTTTTGCCTCTCTTACCTTTACCTAAACAAGTACATTCCCAGCTCTCTCTTCTCGACCACTGAACCGAACAGACTATGTACTCCACCGTGTAATTTCTAATGAAATGATTCTGTCTTTTGACATGTCCAATGAAAACTCCTTGATAATTCCAGGACGCGTTGCTTCCGTGAAAGATTTTTCTAAATGAGGAACATATGTTCGAATTGATAATGTGTTTGGATACCAGTCTTTCTCACGAACGCATCAAACCCGTCTCCATCTCTTTTCCGCTCTCTCGATCTCTCTTTCTCTCTCTCCTCTGCATTTGCTTACCTAATTATATATATATATATATATATATATATATATATATATATATATCTAGCTCTCTTTTCTCTCTCGCTCACTCTACCAATCGCTAAACATTCTGCTTGTTTGTCTATTCAGACTTATTATACCCTCTCTCCTCCAGTCTCCACTCTCTCTTTCAATCTATCCATTAATTTACCCCCCTCTCTCTCTCTCTCTCTCTGTGTGTTTCTACTTTACCTCAAACCCCAGGCGCGTAGCCAGGGGGGCGGTGGGAGCGGTCGCCCCCCAACAAAAACGTCGGCCAAAAAACAAAAAAAAAAGAGAGAGAAGAGAAAAAAGTAAGGGGACGTAGGATTAAGAGTCGAGAACTGTACAACGAATCGTCTTCTTTCTCTAATAATTTAATGAAACGTAAGCTTCGCGCTTTGCGCGGGAGGGGGGAACTGAATTCAGACAATGATATAGAGTCGAGAACGGTACAACGAATCGTCTTCTTTCTCTATTAATTAAATGAAACGTCAAAGCTTCGCGCGGGAGGGGGCTGAATTCAGACAAGGATTAAGAGTCGAGAACGGTACAAGGAATCGTCTTCTTTCTCTAATAAATTAATGAAACATCAGAGCTTCCGCGCTTCGCCCCCCTAAAATTAAATCCTAGCTACACGCTTGTCAAATCCTGGACCTACCCCCTCTGTTTATCTATTTTTGAGATGGACAATGCTATAACCTATGGAATCTTCTTTATATGATTTTGTTCACATCACACAGAAAGTTTAGAATGAAGCACACTCCTGTGTAGCTTCTGTATTTTTAATTTCTAAATGGAAGAATACATCCAGAAAGGTTGATTTGTACGACAGCGATATAAATAGAGATAGAAGAAAGTAGGCGATAGAACCAAGTACAGGGTTAGTGTGGGAGAGTGCGAGGGAGAGGGAGAATGAGAGAGAGAGAGAGAGAGAGAGAGACAAAGAGAGAGTGAGAGACAAAGAGAGACAGACAGAGAGGGGGCTGGCCGTCGAGGGACTAATGCACCTATGCACATAATATACTGGAACCAATGATCCCGGTGGGTTCCACTCCTATTCTTTCGGAGGTAACTTTGCTCTCGGGCAAAGCAACGTAGCTGGCGTGCTTGAAAGTCACTTCATTTTCAATTCATTGATGATAAAATTAAATATGATGGGAGAAAATTCTTACTCAGTTAATAGGGTGCCTATATATACCGTGTTCAGAAAGTTCGTTCCGTTCCGCCCTTTCTGCCAACTCAACTGCTCATATGACTACTTTAGTAATAGCGTCATCTGTTGCCAACCATAATGTACATGCAGTTGACCACACGTTTTGCTGGGATGAGATACAAGGTCAAAAACGTTAAAAAGAGGAATTTAAAGGTCTGTAGATCTCGGACATTTAAAGATGGCGCCCAACAAGAACAACAGTAGCTTGAGAAGGAAAGAGGACTGGCCAGAAAATGAACCCCATCGAGAAACTATGGTCTATTATGAAAGAAAAAGTATTTGAAACTCCATACTACAAAACATTAACTCAACTTGAAGAGAGGATCCGGCGAGTATGGAAGAGCCTGGACATGAATAAGGACCTGCTTGCGTCATTAGTGGACGATCGATAACTGGACCAGTAGCGTGTTTCACAGGTGACCGACCACCAATGAGAGATCAATTTCAAATAAATTGGAAAGTGACATCTCTACTAATGCTTAGAAGTGAGAAAAATTAACAAAATAACCTGAAATGCATGGTGGAAATTCAGTTTTAAACACAATAAAAACACTTTTCTGTAGGGGGGCGGAACACGGTATACATGTATATTGGGGAGGGGGGTGAACTTCGAGAGATGAAGGCTAAAGAAAAAGAAAGTGAATGAAGGATATGGGAGAGGCGTCTAGCTATCTTTTACACATTTTATATATTTTCCATTATCTCGTTTCATTTTTCCCTTTTTCCGTCATTATTTATACGATGACCCAATGAAAACAGGACAATGTTGAACTTCTTTGATTTCTTTTTCTTTTCTTCTTATTTCTCATCTTTAACACACAAGATATTTTAAATTGTTTTATTCGGGTCTCAACTAGATTCGGTATACAATAAACCAACAAGAAGGTAAGCACACGTGATACATTAATACATCATTGGCATGTATAGACCCTGTCATTGTTTCACGAAATTGTTCGCCGACATTCCATTGAGACACGTGCTTTATCATACATGCATAGTTTGAACAGCTCTTTTTTCAATCCTTTCTGATAATAATCCTAACAGTAATTGATCCATATTATACCGTATATTAACAGACATTTTGCTGTATTTGTGTATCATATACCAAATTTAGTCTGAACAGATTATTTTTAATGCATGACATTATTGTTTGACATTATGACAAATTATTTGCTTCTGATCCCCCTCACATATGCCTAATATGAGGGTTAATTTTAGTTACACATTCATGTATATGTTTACCTTTTACCTTGTCTTTATATTTTGTGTTATGTATACACCAGCCAATATGGAGAGCCTCTCGACAGAATTTTTAATTCTTTTTGGTGATCCCCAGGCATTGGCTGGTGCTAAATATCATACTGTTAATGTTATATCATTTTGTCAACCCTGTGGTGTTTTCTATGTATTGTTATCATCTTGCCTGGAAAGGAAATAAATAAATAAATAAATAAATTTAATAATTGTCGGTGAACTTGAACTAAGAACGGTTTCATGAAACGCTGCCCTGTTTACTAACATCACTAATGTATACTTCGTGAACAAAAGATCCTCTTGACAACTTAAAGGCTTGCCAGAGGTTTGACATACATAGCACAAAGTCTGCTATGCCCTTAATACAAAAGCTTCTCGTGTATACCCCATTCCCCTCCCCAGCCACTAAATTTGAGAACTTTTTTCCGTTTATAGTCTCTTTGTTGCGCTTGCTGTCAGAGATTTCTAAAGACATGGGCCTAAAAATGCAAGAACATCTTTCATTTTTACTGTTTATTATCATACATTTTGTGATATTTCTATCTTTGCTTATCAACATTGCTTGTTTCAGCTAGACATATTCCAACAACCAGAAAAATGTAAGTCATTTGTTTTTCTTTTCTCTTTTAATTTGTCGTTTGTCGACATTGCGAAGGAAAAAAGGAGAGAATCCGACAGAAAACTTCAAGGGGGAGGGGGTAATGAACCTCAAACAATGGCCTTGCTAATTTGACCTAGTTGTTTTACCACAGATCTATGTACTAAAGCAAGTTCATTTCTGTGTATTTAGTAGCGCATGTAGTACAATTATATCTATACAATCAGAATAACTTTGATATGCTATCTTCAAAACAAAATGCCGTTATCAGTAATAACAATAACCTTCAAAGATATCATACAATCCAAACAATGTAAAAGCAATCATCAAAGTTTCAAAACAATTTAGCCTTATCATCGCTTTGTTTTTGTCCGAAACGGTGATCTTGTTATCACAGCACAACAAAATAGAAAAGAGTATATGGAAATAGCCTCGATGTAAAAACAAATCTAAATTTCAGCCGTTCCAATGTCACTCGCATGACATTTTGAAGAAGAAAAAGCACCTTAAATGTTCTCAACATCAATGTATACCAACCTGTTTTACTATGAGAGTATATTAAGTGAAATGAAAGTCATACTTTAGAATTATAAACTTGATAAATTTCTGCATTTTGTGGCTTTGAATAATACTGACCAAACAAAAATGTCAGTCTCTTGATTTTTTTGACTCGCGTGACAGGAAAAGTGACTCGGGTGACAAAGTTCATTATTGCTTTTGTAAGACAAAGAAAACAGGATATAAAGGTAAGAGGACGCTATTCCCTATATATTATGTTTGTGAAGTATCAAGTTTTAGTTCTTGTTGTTGTTGCGTGTGTTTTTGTGGGGGGGGGGGCGTTGGACACACATGTGTAACATTTTTCCTTTAAATAACACTAAGTTACAGTAATGGTGATTTTGCACATATTCCATGAGCGTGATGACGATTCAAGTCATGTTTTACATTCCCAAAGCAGAATTAAATTTATGTACAAGACGGATAGAGGAAAGTAAGGGAATGACACCATCAACTCGTTAATTCGCGGCAGCCCATGTGATATATACATATCACTGTTTCATGAAATTATGCGAAACTTTAAACTTCCATAACTTTCTTATTTTTCATCCGATTTTGATGAAAATTTCATTGTTTTTTTTTCTCTAGTCATTCAAATCAACTTGCAAATGGGCCAGACTTTCCCTTTAATGGAGTTCTGGTGTCATGGGGGCGGCATTAATAAATAAATCAAATTCGAAATATATTTTTTTCTTGATATTTGTGTTCTGAAATGAAGGTAAATAAGTATTTGGAGACATCTAAACAGTGATTCAACGAAAATTGTATTATTCAATTCACTCTGTTTTGAGCCTCTAAAAAAAGCATGCACAAATTAAATGCAATTGATAGAATTTGTGTTGAATCCACCCCAATAGCATTTTTATGTACAGGAAAATATGAAATATAATAATGTTCGAAAAAAAAAGCCGGACGGAAGCAGTTTTAGTTGGCACAATGCATGCAAAACCATAAGCCCACAGCCTAAGTCAACCAACAATATCACGCGAGCTTCAAATACAAGAGGACATTGTTAATTATTGAGACAACAATATTGAAAGTCATTTCAATAATTACTGTATGCTAAAGGTAATCGAGTTTGTGTTCCTTAAAAATGAATTCGATTTTCCATGCAATTTTGTACAAAATCACCTTAATGTAGAATAGTGTATTTCTAGATACATTTATTTCTAGCCTGTCACGTGAACAATAGTGCCTTCTCCGAGTAAACAATGTTTGATGGTATTGTTTTACATTCAAATATCTAACACTTGAATATTTTCACTAATAAAATCAGGAGAAAAAAATCAATTAAAACTGATGCATTTGATAAAGATTTGCCTGCTATGAGGTATTTGAATTCTCTTCGGGAGCAATAAACATAACTCTCTGTAAGAAGACAGTTGTTTTTCTCTTTACCCTAGTCATCCATTTTAGCTGATGATTTACTCGAACCATGAGAAAGTACACAGGAATCCTGCTCAATACAATTGCAGTTGCAATGAGAGAGTCTAAGGGTGCTCCGATGAAACCAAAGACAGTCAGAAACATGCACACCATGATGAAGATGATTGGGATTACGATGTTAACCTTAAAAGGTCTTGGAAGATTGGGTTCTTTGAATCTCATATACAACAATCCTGCGACTGCCGTTCCGAAGAAAAGCCAGTAGATGAAACCAAACAGGTTGATAAGGATGAAGACGTTGTCCACGAAACAGAAAGCGATGGCAGCGGTGGACGATGTGATGATACAGAGGAGAGGGGTCTTGTGGCGAATTCCAATCATTGCCATAATGGTCGGAACGTGTCCTTCCCTTGCTCCTGCAAATAGCTTTCTAGAGTTCGACAGGATGCATCCGTTTAGAGATCCAAAGCTGGACAAAGCCACAGAGACAGGGATGATGACGGAGAACTTTCCAAGGACCTGCTCTGCATAGCTGAGGGCTACGGCGTCAGACCCCAGGAGTTCTGATGGGGACAGGGCAGTGAAGTAGGCAACATTCGCCAGTGTGTTGACAAGAGACACTATCAAGACAGAGAGCACTATAGCTATTGGGAGGTTTTTCATAGGATTCTTGAGCTCTTCAGTCAACACGCTGACACTGGACCAGCCTGAGTAGGAAAAGAAGCATGAATAGATTGCTGTTCCCAGGCCGCTGATGGCAGTTGAGGCAAAAGGGTCTTTGAAATGTTCAGTGTGCCCTTTTCCGATGTTTACTAGGCCGCTGATGATTATAATACCTATAACAAGTAACTTACAGATGGACAAGATGTTCTGAATAAGAGAAGATAGTCTTACGCTCCAACAGTTCACAAACATGGTGATCATGGCACATAAGACGGCCAAGAGCTTCACTGCGATCTTTGGAGGCGGGCAGTCTGGATCAGGGTAAAACGGTTCCAAACAATAAATAGAAAACAACAAAGCAATGACAGCATTCCCAGCAGGAGACACGATGACAGTTGATGCCCAGAGTTGGAGGAAACCGGCTAAATCTCCAAAGATGACTCGGATGTAAGTATAGGTGCCTCCCGCTGCAGGGATCATGGTGCCCAACTCGGCGTAGCATAGCGCACCAAGTAGCGAGATGACCCCAGTCGCTGCCCAAACACAGAGTGTAGCTCCAACGCTCTCTACACCGGCAAGGACTCCTTTAGGCGAGATAAAGATC
>CP137676.1:29845434-29861001 GCA_037976565.1 Mesocentrotus franciscanus | reverse complement strand
TTGTTCTTCTTCTCCTTTGTTGAATCCTCTAATCCTGGAGAACTGCCGGATCCTGAGGATTCGTAGAAAATGTGAAGATTGTTGAGAAAGAGAAACCCGAAAATACAGAGATAGAAAAGTGGAGCAGACAGAATTCAACGTTGATGGAGGGGTACACGTGGGAAAGTTTATTTACAGTTCACCAACACAGTTCACCAACACATGCACATGCACAGAGCTGAAGCGAGATTAAATGATACTCTGAGGACGTTTCAGACTGGCAGTCACATTGGCATCATGTGGTGGTTAATTAATATTACGCTCGTAAACTCTCGCTCAGTAATGAATTCAATTCAACCAGAATTCTGATATGTCTCGTTTGCAATCGATATACAGATTCCTCCTTTCCAAGTGCAGTAACAGCTCTTCTTCTTATTTCTTCGCAGCGCTAAATACCTGGCACAGCTATATATAGTCAAGAGAGATATTTTCGCAAAGAACTACACTGTATATCCAGGAACTCACATCTCCCTGGTATACTACCTCGAACGTGTAGAAGCTGAGCACAGTCAAACAATCGTCAATACTGTTCGAATGTATAATATTCAAACACACGATGTGCTATGAGCCTTAATCGTAGATTATAAACTGGAATCATCTAGTTTTGCAAAACAACTATACGTGTATTCAATGCGATGTGGTGTCCGTTTTGACTCTGTGGCTGCATGTGCGAAATTGACATTGGCGCAAGTGGATAGTCCTTTGTTGCAATAGTCAGCGCACTTGACAAGGCAGGCGCGGATCCAGGATTTCTTAGGGGGGAGGGCCCAAATTTGAAATTATGCGAGCAAGATATTGGTACGTAATGGTGACCAGCAGTGGCGTAATGAGCAAAAACTTTTTTGGGGGCAGACAAAAAAATCTGCATCACCCCACTCTTACATGCAGGCCCCGCTGAACGTTTTTCAAAGTGGGTGGGGGAGGCTAAAGTATTTACGATCAGGTAGAGCGTAGCGTAAATTGGCGTGGGGTCTAGAGGCAAAGCCACGGCGGGTTCACGGGGCGGAGCCCCCGGAAGCTCTGGAAGATGGGCTATGGGCATTTAATTACGGTCAGATGAGCATATTTTGATACCTTATTCATCAAACTGGCAGGTCACTAATTGGCATGGGGTCCAGGGGGCTGAGCCCCCTGAAACTCAGGGATTTGAGGCATTTTATAACGGTCAGATAAGCATTCAGGGGCCCGCCTTAGGCCCCCTGGTGGGCACGAGGGGCAGAGCCCTCGGAAGCTCAGGGTTTTAGGCATTTAATTACGGTCAGATGAGCATATTTTGATACCTTATTTGTGACACTGGCAGGACACTAATTGGCGTGGGGTCCAGGGGCGGAGCCCCCAGAAGCACAGGGGTGTTAGGCATTGAATTACCGTCAGATGAGCACCTAGGGGCCCGCCTTAGGGCCCTAGGTGAGGTCCAGGGGGCAGAGCCCCCGGATGCTCAGGGGTTTTAGGCATTTATTGAAATGAACGATATTTGTTACACTAGCAGGTCACTAATTAGCGTGGGGTCAATGCGGCGGAGCCCCCGGAAGCTCGGGGGTTTTAGGTAATACTTTACGGTCAGGTGAGCATCCAGGGGCCCACCTGAGGGCCATTGGTTGGGTCAAGGGGGCAGAGCCCCCGGAAGCTCAGGGGTTTTAGGCGTTTAATTACGGTCAGATAAGCATATTTTGATATGTTATTTGTCACACTCGCAGTACACTAGTTGGCGTGGGGTCCAGGGGGCGGAGCCCCCAGAAGCTCAGAGATTTAAGGCATTAAATTACCGTCAGATGAGCATCTAGGGGCCCGCCTTATGGCACTTGGTGGAATCCAGGGGGCAGAGCCTCCGGAAGCTCAGGGGTTTCAGGCATTTAATTACGGTCAGTTGACCATATTTTGATACCTCATTATTTTGTGACACTGGCAAGCCACTATTCTTTCTTTCTTTCATTCTCTTTTTTTTTATTTCTCTTTAATATACTTTTTTTCAAAAAAAAGTGGGGGGCTCGAGGCCCCAAGCCCCCGCTCCGCGACATGTAGGCCTCTTAATAAGCATATTTCTTGCCTTACTTTTTAAATTAGGAAATTTAGGAAGTTGTTATTTTCCAACAAACGCATCAAAATGTATAATTAAATAAAAAGTGAGGAAAAATCTCGGAAAATTATGTCATTTCAGCAACATTTGTAAATCACCGGTATCGAATTAGAAATAAACCACATTTGAATTAAATTTAGGAGGGCAACTGCCTTTCTTTTCTTCTTCCTCTTTTTTTTTCCTTCCCTTTATTTCCCCTTTTCCTTTTTTCTTTCCTTTTCCTTCCTTCTCTCTTATTTTTTTGATGGGGAGGTAACAACCTGGGAGGCAAGGCCCTTTCGCCTCACCTCCCCCACGTTGTGCTCTATCAATCAATGGGTGAAGTTCAAAACAGATTTCATAAGCCAGTTCGTAGATATAATCTACTATTTGCCATTTGTAAAAAAATAAATAAACAAAAATATTAAAAAATTGTAAAACCCATCGAGACGACTACTGGATGCGCGCTCATGAAAATCATGCAATCACTACACATTCACCGGCGGTAAATTCTATGATACCCAGGTGGAAGTATTCTTCTCAAGAGGGTAATCAAATGGTATTCATGAAGCACCTTCATCACTTCGGCGGTGCTTATTCTAAAATGCACAAAGTGGGACGTCTCCATGTGTTTAAAAATAAAAAATGTGTGGATATCTGGGGTCATTGATTGTAGCAAAGCTAACCACAAATTGGTCGTTTTAGATTGCTTTAAGGAAATATGGGCTATTGCTTTATGGATACGTGACCGGGTCTTGAAGTTAAAACCAATATTAAGTTAGTAAATACAGTAGTACTACAACAATGGATGTGTTATCAGCACTCAGCAGTAAAGCCGAACTTTATAGGTGGGTCGCTAACCGTCGCTTCACGGGTCACTTCGCATTTTAAATCTAGGATCGTATATAGTAACATTAAAGTTCAGCCATATCAAAACGTTTGGGTCATTGAACAGTGCTTGTTTTATTACCAAAACATGTTTGATGGAGAATGACGTGAAACACACGTCTTTTTTATATCCTCCTTTTAACTTAAATGTTTTAAAAAGTACACAATGATTCACACAGGGGTAAGATGAGCCACACAATGGTTAAGCCAGGGCTCAACTTGACCCAGCGGAAAGTCCCATCTTACCCCACACACGCCATTTTGAAAACTTGACACAGCAATTTTGTTTACAGTCCAATGAGGCTCAAAGGTTTTTACACAACAATCCGCTTTAATCTATATAGCATCCATTCACAACAAGCAATTTAGATGGATCCCAATTGGGAAGGTATAATCACTCTATATCGACAATAATAAGAAAATATCAAAAAAATGTGTAAAACCCCAAAATAACGACAGGTTTCTTATCATTCTGCCCCCATGTGACAAAGGTAGTTTCAGCGATGTAAATTGATGTCCTTAATGTCCTGAGGGTGCAAACCAGTTTTCACTTCGTACAGTTTACTGGTAACAAGGGGTGGCTCATCTTACCTCACTTTCCCCAATGCATTTCTTCATTTCCAATAGGGTCCATTTAGCTCCAAACGTTTTGATATGTATTCACTATTTTCATGATTTTATTACGTGTAAATAAATACTGTGCTTTTTCTGTGTTCTGTTGTGATTTGGAAGGATATACAAAACAACACAATACAAAATAAACGCAAAATAAGGCAATTTTTTAATTACTATTATTCGATTATCGTTGGTTCATTCACACTTGAAAGTTATTGTCATGCGTTTTATTTGGACGTTCTCTGGTGCGAACAGGGCAAGACTACACCCTTCATTAATTCTCTGTATGAACCCTGTTCAGCATTAATTAGCACTAATAACGCATTACACTACCGGGGTCCCAGGACTACCTAAACCCCTGCGTTGAATGACCAGGGGTTATCTCTGACGATTTAGCGACTGTCTGCTATAGCTGTTGCTATTTTGTTGAATATTAAAATCGTATGTATGAATAAAAGCCAGGACACGTTCAAACTTCTCGCCTATGATTTTGTGAGCTAACATTGAAGTTAGATTTTTCTTGTGGAGATGAATTAATATACATGTATTATGGAATATGGATGCATTTGAGAAGTATGGAATTGAATTGGTCAAGGTGAAGAAATTGACACTAATTAATTTCTGCGTCCCCCTGACCTCTTAAAATGGACTTTGCGCCCTATTATTACTATTCTACACAGTCGCTTTGAGATAGACAATGGTCGTTTAGCCTATATACCTTTCGAAGGAAAGGATATTGTTAGTTCGTTCCTAAATAAAGTCTATTGAATTTACTTTAAAACACAGGGCGGATCCAGCCGGTGAAAAAGCGGGGGTGGGGGAGTAAGGAGCACAATTTTATTTTCCTCCAATTTTTTGAGGAAATATTTCGCGGCGACTCAGCCAGCTGGTGAATAAAAGGGGGGGGGGTAAGAGTCAGTTTTTGTTTTGTTATTATTATTATTTTTTTGTTTGCCAGGGGGATCCGGCCCCGTGCCCCCGTGGATCCGCGCCTGCTTTAACAGAATGATGTGAGTCGGCACATAATTCTTGGCACAAAATTGTGAAACGCTCATTTGGCTAGGTATATTATATGTTATAGTATTTCATCTGATGGTTCGATAGGCTTACACATTGGTTTATGTAGGCCAAAATATTGGTTGGTACGTAATGACTATTGAATTTCCTTCGTTCCAGGTCATGTATAGACACGTGCTTCGAGGTGCTTCTACTTCAGCGTTCTAAAGTGTTAGCGTTTTGTTATTTATCATGGATGAAGCGATTCAATCAACGAGTGAAGGAACTCATCAGAGAAACATCGAAATGGATGTCGAGCAGGAGAACGATGGCGATGAGAGCATTGTCAAGCTTCAACGTACACTTAGTGTCTTCGACGGTGTCATGGTTAACGTCGGCATCATGATCGGTACCGGGATCTTTATCTCACCGAAGGGAGTCGTTGCCGGTGTAGGGAGCGTTGGAGCAACCCTCTGTGTTTGGGTGGCTGCAGGAGTCATCTCCCTACTTGGTGCGCTATGCTACGCCGAGTTGGGCACCACGATCCCTGCATCGGGAGGTACTTACATGTACATCCAAGTCATCTTTGGAGATTTTGCAGGTTTCCTCAACTTCTGGGCAGACACCGTCATCGTATCGCCATCTTCGAATGCCGTCGTTGCTTTGATGTTTTCCATCTACTGCCTTGAACCATTTTATCCCGACCCGGATTGTCCGCCCCCTAAGATGGCCATCAAACTCTTTGCAGTCTTAAGCATCTCGTTTGCAATGTTTGTGAATTGCTGGAGCGTGAAACTGACTACACTCTTACAGAACACTTTGTCCATATGTAAACTGATACCTCTGTGTATCTTGATTATCAGTGGCATTGTCAAATTGGTAAGGGAAGCACTGAAAACTTCAAGGAACCCTTTGCATCCACTGATATCAGCGGCATGGGGACCGCACTATACTCCTGTTTATTCGCGTACGATGGATGGCAATCCCTCAACGTCGTGACCGAAGAACTCAAGAACCCATCAAGGAACCTCCCAGCTGCCTTAGTCATCTCAATATCGATGGTAGCCTTTGTCTACACACTGATCAATGTTGCCTACTTCACAGCCCTGTCTCCATCAGAGCTATTAAGTTCTTACGCTGTAGCCTTCAGCTACGCACAGCAGGTCCTAGGAAAATATGCAGTTATAATCCCTGTCACCGTTGTCCTGTCCACCTTCGGCTGTCTCAATGGATCCATACTGTCCTCATCCAGAGAATTCTTCGTAGGAGCAAGAATAGGACACCTACCACATTTCCTCGCAACGATTGGAATTCGCCACAAAACGCCACTCCCGTGTATCATTCTAAACTCCATCATCACTATAATCTGGTGTTTCGTGGACAACGTATTCACCATTATTAACTTCTTTGGCTTTGTCCAGTGGTTCTTCTTCGGAGCCGCAGTCATCGGTCTCGTGTATCTGAGGTTCAAAGAACCCAACCGACCAAGACCTTTCAAGGTCAGCATCATTATCCCTATCATCTTTGTCGTAGTTTGCATATGTCTCACGATACTTGGGTTCGTCGGAGCACCCATGGACTCACTCATCGCAACCGCAATTATAGTAAGCGGGATTCCTTTATACTTTTTCATGGTTCGAACAAACCCTCGAAGCAAATGGATGATCGATGTGAAAAGAAAGACGTCAACCTTTCTTCAAAAACTCATGTTTGTGCTACCAGAAGAATATAAAGAAACGTAACATATTTTGATCGAACCTTGAGAGATGAATAACGCGTTATTGATCTACAAGTGCAGGAAATCAAGAGTTTATGGAACTTCTGTTTTGATCAAAGCGTGGAAGCACGATGGCTAACTTGACATAAAGAACAATAAATTCATTGCATGACCATATCCTGAGTTTTGATCAAAGTGTGGAAGCACGATGGCTAACTTGACATAAAGAACAATAAATTCATTGCATGACCATAACCTGAGTTTTACAGATTATTGAATACTCCAGTGGCGTATCTACGAATTTCGGCGCCTGGGGCAAGCAATGAAGTTGCGCCCCCACCCCTCGCCCAAACTATTCTACATAGGCCTACAAGTGAGCTAAATGAGCGAGAATGAAAGGAAAAAAACACTTTCATTGTACTAAAGATATTAGATACAAGGCCTACTTCAATATCAAAATTTGATCTTTTAAAATGTTATTTTATCATCAACATTCACTAGCTTAGATGTAAACAAAATAGTATATTCGGGCACCTTTACCACCCAAATATAATGATATACAGGCGCCCAAACATATGGCATGTCGCTCCCCGAATATCAATGAGGTGATGGTTGCTAGAATCAATCAGTCGAACTCTAAATTCATCGGGAGAGCCCCGTCCTCCCCCGCCTCCTACGTACATAATTATATATAACTGCAACAGGGGGTAATGGAATTGCGAATTTCGAACAAAAGCCGCTTTTTATTCAAACCTTCCCAAACGGTTTTTTTTTCTTTCTTTTCTACACTGCAGAATAGAGAGGCGCAAATGAAAAAAGCAACGAGAATAGTTTTTTTTTTAAAGATTTTTCTTTAAAAAAATACGCAAAGCTATTTATATATAGTGGGGCTTAAAATTACGAGATCCTGACGCAACACTTACGAGAGAGCAATGCGACTGAGCTTTAGAAACTGTTCACATCTTAACTTTAAAAAAAACTCTAGTTCTAATACAATTTACCCTTCAGGGGTGCAGAACCCGTAAGGATTGTGATTTTCCTCCCCTTTCTCTCCTTTATCTTTCTCTTTTATGCGCTTTTTATTTGCCCCTTTCAGGTACCGCCCGGGGCACGTGCCCCCTGTCCTCCCCCTTAGGTACGCCATTTGATCCTGTCATGAGACGATTATCATAATCATCTTTTAGAAGCCATAATTATCTGATTACTAGTAATCTGCATGTATACTTTTCTTTTCACCATCTTGAATGAACTACTGGAATTATCATTGTACTGAAATATTTGCATTACTATATATTTTCATCATTCATCATCGCAGTATACGGTAGAATTAAAATTCATTTTGAACAATTTGAAATACATGTGCTCGTGTATGTGTAAAACTCAAAGTGAGTTACAATGTGTACATGTAGGGTGTAACGGTAGTTCGGGCCTTCAGGGTGTGATATTAGTGATAACTGAAGAAATAGAGGGTGACATTATTGGTAAAGAAAATAGATAAAGAAGAAAGGAAGGGAAGTGCGAATGGGAGAGGATGCGGAGAGATAGAAAGTGAGAAAGAAGCGGAAACAGGGTATTTTGTAATGGCGTTTCGAGAGGAAAAGAGGAATAGAAGGGGGAAATTTAAATACACATTAATACAGGGTGGTTGATCACCAACTTATATACCGCATATAAAAACAACACGATCGCAGAGACTTTCAAAAAATCAACCAAAGGACAATGTCAATAATACCCTGATGTATATCCCATGCAGATCATATTTGGGTACTGTTCACACATTTTTATGTGTGATGGACAAGGTTTTGAAATTGCCTCAGGTTGATTTTTCGAAAGTCTTTGCCATCGAGTTAACAGGAAGCTTAAAGCAACCCACATGATTAAGGTTTACATGCAGAATTAGAATAAGAAAGGCGGCGAATCGTACGGCCCTCTTCCCTTTTTGGTGGCCGTAAAAATGGAATTGGGAAAACGAGAGAACGACGGAAGAAAAACGAGGAAAGAAAGAAAAAAATAAGGCAAAAGAGAAGAAGATATAGAGGGAAAGGGTGAAATGAGAGAGAGAGAGAGAGAGAGATAGCCTGCCAAGACTGCGGACGTAATTACAACAGTATGAAAAAGAAAGAAAAAAAGTTCTATAAAATTGTCTCTAATATAAGAGAAAGAACTTTCTAAATTGATAAAAATTCAATGGGTTATACACAATTGCCTTAGGATTTTTTTTAAATTCTTTCCTTTTTCTTTTCGTTTCTTTACTTAATTGTGATGGTGATGTGATGTGATGTGATGGTGATGGTGATGGTGTGATGTTGTGATAGTTACTGTGTCCTTGCATTTGATATTGAATGTATTATTATTATTTGATGCTGAACCTAATTAGGCATAGAGACTGCGTTTCTCAATTACCGGTCGAAGTCCAATCTGCATGGTATTGCATGTCAATAATACCAGTCCAGAACAAACAATATATACAAACTGTTGGACTTTATACAGGGGTGGATCTAGAAGTCTTTTATTAAAATGGGGGAGGGACAAACAACAAAAAACGGGGGAAGGGGTCAACACTTTTAGTGCTAATTGACAGGAAAATACGCTAAGTGTGTAAAGAAATGCTCCTACAAGGAAAACAAAGTTGATTACACACCATCTTGGGTGGAAATCACATATTCAAATACTGTTCTTTCCTCTGATACCAATTTCGAAGTGATTTGTAGACTGGAAAATAGGGCCTTTTCCAGGGGCGGCCGAGTGACTTCCAAAGTGGGGGGGGGGCACCAAGAAAAAATGGCACCTACAAAGGGAAATCTCAAAGCGAAAATATACAATTTTGTAGACATTGGTATATACCCCTACATTGAGATTACATTAATATCAGGGATGATTTAAACATATGTTTCACTTTATATACCATACAAGATATTGCTTACGCATCATACTTTGCAGTTGGGTGTGATGGTCTGAAAAGTTATTTGCGAGCGAGCAAAGCGAGCGAGGAAAATTTTTAAGATTTGTGAGGCCGCAGTGCGAAACATTACATCTTATAAAGAGGAAAAATCCCAGTCCTGATGGGGTTATATAAGCACATTCTCATAACGGAAGACTGAAAAGACCTTTGATAAGTAACATAGGTATATCATCTATAAATGCGTGCGAGCATAATTTGGCTTTTTTTAAAGCAAAATTCTGTCATAATTTGAGCTTTTTTTAGCATAATTTGAATACATTTTTCAAGTATAAGTAGTTATGATAGTAAATCATTCCAATTTTCTAAATTGTTTTTCTAAGCCGCCGCTAAATATTTCCTAAAAAATTGGACAAAAAACAAACAAAAAAATTGCTTCATACCACCCCCCCCAAAAAAAAAAAAAAAAAAAAATTACTGAAGGGAATTTAGACATTATGGACGATCTTCTACGAAAAAAATGTGTGTAGGGATTAGATTATATCTCTCACGAGACACTGGATTCTTTAGTTAATTAATTTGCCTGAAATTTAGCAAATTAATGGCACTCTGGACTCGCTGCATGTAGTCTAAAACTTTCTATTCATTAGATAATGTGAATTGAATATTTATGAGTGTGTCCTACAATTAATGCTTCTTATATTGGTTTTATGACTGCATTGGTGGGACAGACAAATCATAATGCTAGCTAGATTGAGTTTCCATTATGTTTGTTGGTTTCAATACATTTGAGAATGAAATCAAAGTGAGATATGATTACAGCTTTTGGATAAAATTGAGTGAAGAAGCTATTAATGTGTTTTTATTCATGAGCTTAATTTGTTTGTATTTTCCATTTTTGTCCCCCCCCCCTTCCTTTCACTGTTTTTCCCTTCAAACTGTAGGTAGTCAAACATCGCTCCAATTGCATATGAGGCTTACTACCATGCTAGTTGTTAAAAGGCAGCTGCTGCCAGGGATGTTCAGCATGCTAACCAGAGATGAAGAGAACCCATGAAAAGCTTGATATCAAAGTAGTTATGAAATATTTTGTATAGATTTAATTGATTATAGGGGAATAGAAAGAAGATCGACGATGTTTTTTAAGTTTGTAAAGAAACTATAGGGATAAGATGTTTTTTTCTATAGAGCTTACAATCTCATGTAGGTCTATATTCTCTAAGTTGTCCTGAATTTCCTGTAATAATGATAATATTGATAATAATAGTCAAGTTTTAATAATGTATATTTCCCATGTTCATACATGTATGTTAGTCAACATATTTTTCTAGTAGTCTGGTCTTTGGATAACATTTCAGTACATGTATTTCAAATTACATTTCCTATTTATTATTAGTGAATCCAACACATAAAGCGATTGGTTAGTATTATTACATGAATTTATTTATATTTTGTAATTATCATTTCATGTAAATGTCTTAATTTATTTATTCATTTTTGTTGAAGAGGCAGGTCAAAACGACAAGCTGAAGTTGAGTAAAGGTGCAGGTGCAGGAAGCAATATTTTTGAATTTCATCACGTACGTAAATAAACATTTTTTTTTGTTTGGTAATGAGGCAGGACAATTTTGTATCATTCTATGTTTGATGTACAACTAATGGTCAAATATAAGTTTATATATTCTGCTTAATTCTTTACCTTTATTAAAGATGTGTTATAAAATATAGGTTTAAAAAGTTGGACAAGTAAAAGATCGTTGATATAGGTCTTGAATAACTGAGTCGGCAAATTGTCTTCTTGTGACATTGTAGAAAATGAACTGAAACAAATTATTTGTGTGTACGAATTGAAATCGATATATATTTTTGTTCACGTTCACAATATTTTTATAATGATATGGATCAAAATGAAATATATACATTTTAACATGAATGAATGATTCTTTATTAATTTCTTTAGATGTGGAGAGTGTAAAGAAGCTGGTGTGATTGAAACAAAATGCTGTAATTGCTATTTATGTTCAGTTTGCACAAGTCTGGTCAATGATAACTTATTAAATATGTATTTTTGAAGGTGTATGTTTGTGTATGTATGTAACTGTACATGTTTGTGAAATCCTTAAGAGAAATCCAACCCTTGTTATAACTTCATATGTTTGAAAGCAGAATTTAAAAAAAGGATAAACAGAATGGGGAATGTTTGAAATAAAGTGGACGATGATTAAGGAGTTATGAATATTTGAAGTTGTTTGTTAAGGTCGGCTTTTCCTTAAATGTGGTCTACATATGAGAAAGGAAATAGTCAATGGCATGATTTTGAACGCCCTTAGTGAAATTTGTGCGTGCGTGTGTGTGTGTGTGTGTGTGTGTGTGATTGTTGGGAGGGGGTATCCTACCTTTTTGTTAAATAGAATAAATTAGGAACAATGGTTATGCAATTAAATTTCCCATTTAAATTACAAATCTATAATTTTCATCTTCCGAGTCTTTTTTTTCCTTAGTATTTAAGGTTGTTTAAAAACTAAGTGCCCTTAACACACTTACCCATGCACGGACATACACACATTCAGAACAAAAGCACAAATATCAGAATAACAAGACTACCACAAGAAAAGAAAAATAAACGAGCCCCAAATCTTGTTTTTTATTAATTATTAACCTTTGGTTTAGGAGACATATTAATTCTTATTATCTCGTACTTAAAGAAAATCAATATCTAAAAATACAACATTCATTCATCAAAATATGCGTTTAGTTCAGTGGGTCATGAACTGGGATAATTTACTAGAAGTATATCTTATGGAACTATGAGCTTATCACATCTTTCCGATCAGTGCGCCTCTTTCAAGACGGCAACGCAGCATTCCACTTAATGGCACTAAAGTGTGTGTATAGATTCACCGTGTATAACGCGTGCGCCAGCGTTGTGTTACACGCATGAGTTAAACGGTCATTACGTTGTGCTTCTGAGGGGCTGCCATCTTGTTCCCGATAACTACGGCGTTCCATGAACCGTAAAGTACGATGATTATTCACAAATTTTTCAAAAGAAAATCAGGATTCAGAATTAAGGTATTTTAAAGGTAATTTTAAGATGTTTATTGCGTAGTCATGCGTCTATAAAAACGTAAATAAAAAAACTAGGACGTTTTCGGTGACTCGTCGACTCGTCCCACGGCCTAATGAGCAGATCTCATAGAGATACTCTATGGCAGATCTAAATCTTCACGGATTGATCTGCTTGTGAAGGAATCGCGTATTCATATTGCAGGGTGATCCCGCCCATCTTAGACGGAGGGATGACAATGGACTTAATATGCATGGTGATGTGCATCTGCATCTACTAGACTTTACATATATAACTTTCTGATTTGTTTTCTTTTTTCGGGAGAAGAAGAGGGGAGAGAGATAGAGAGAGAGAGAGAGTTGACAAGTCACGCACGCACAGTGGTGTTGACACTCACACTCTCACCAGTTTTCTACGATAAACCCCTATTTCATAAAACCAAAGAGTCGGGTACCTTGGTGTTACGTTCTAGTGCACTCGAAGAGGTACACAAATGACTCATTGTTCTTTTGGCCGAATGTAGGTCAAATTTGTTCATAATTATGAGAGTGAATGTATTAGACGCTACGCCATATTTAATCTGATGCGGGCCGGGAATGCACGTATATGTCTCTGTATTCAAAACTCATATTGCTGTGGCACTGAACATATTATGCTGATATATATATATATATATATAACTCATAAGAGGCACTAAGCTTTTATATCCGTACTTTTTAAGAGGTATACCTCGATCTACACGCATGGAGCAATAATATTATTCTAAACCAAACATAGCGATGAATCTGTTGTCTAATTGGCAAGAAACATGGAAAGTCCAACCCAGTCGTCTGAAACTGTCCAAGATATCAGTGGAAATGCTCTGAACACGGAAGGATACGTCGATACCACGGACGATCAGGAGACGTCAACGATTCGGTGAAGCTCAAACGAAGCCTCGGCCTCTTCGATGGTATCATGATCAACGTCGGCATCATGATCGGAACCGGGATCTTTATCTCGCCTAAAGGAGTCCTTGCCGGTGTAGAGAGCGTTGGAGCTACACTCTGTGTTTGGGCAGCGACTGGGGTCATCTCGCTACTTGGTGCGCTATGCTACGCCGAGTTGGGCACCATGATCCCTGCAGCGGGAGGCACCTATACTTACATCCGAGTCATCTTTGGAGATTTAGCCGGTTTCCTCCAACTCTGGGCATCAACTGTCATCGTGTCTCCCGCTGGGAATGCTGTCATTGCTTTGTTGTTTTCTATTTATTGTTTGGAACCGTTTTACCCTGATCCAGACTGCCCGCCTCCAAAGTTCGCAGTGAAGCTCTTGGCCGTCTTATGTGCCATGATCACCATGTTTGTGAACTGTTGGAGCGTAAGACTATCTTCTCTTATTCAAAACATCTTGTCCATCTGTAAGTTACTTGTTATAGGTATTATAATCATCAGCGGCCTAGTAAACATCGGAAAAGGGCACACTGAACATTTCAAAGACCCTTTTGCCTCAACTGCCATCAGCGGCCTGGGTACAGCAATCTATTCATGCTTCTTTTCCTACTCAGGCTGGTCCAGTGTCAGCGTGTTGACTGAAGAGCTCAAGAATCCTATGAAAAACCTCCCAATAGCTATAGTGCTCTCTGTCTTGATAGTGTCTCTTGTCAACACACTGGCGAATGTTGCCTACTTCACTGCCCTGTCCCCATCAGAACTCCTGGGGTCTGACGCCGTAGCCCTCAGCTATGCAGAGCAGGTCCTTGGAAAGTTCTCCATCATCATCCCTGTCTCTGTGGCTTTGTCCAGCTTTGGATCTCTAAACGGATGCATCCTGTCGAACTCTAGAAAGCTATTTGCAGGAGCAAGGGAAGGACACGTTCCGACTATTATGGCAATGATTGGAATTCGCCACAAGACCCCTCTCCTCTGTATCATCACATCGTCCACCGCTGCCATCGCTTTCTGTTTCGTGGACAACGTCTTCATCCTTATCAACCTGTTTGGTTTCATCTACTGGCTTTTCTTCGGAACGGCAGTCGCAGGATTGTTGTATATGAGATTCAAAGAACCCAATCTTCCAAGACCTTTTAAGGTTAACATCGTAATCCCAATCATCTTCATCATGGTGTGCATGTTTCTGACTGTCTTTGGTTTCATCGGAGCACCCTTAGACTCTCTCATTGCAACTGCAATTGTATTGAGCGGGATTCCTGTGTACTTTCTCATGGTTCGAGTAAATCATCAGCTAAAATGGATGACTAGGGTAAAGAGAAAAACAACTGTCTTCTTACAGAGAGTTATGTTTATTGCTCCCGAAGAGAATTCAAATACCTCATAGCAGGCAAATCTTTATCAAATGCATCAGTTTTAATTGATTTTTTTCTCCTGATTTTATTAGTGAAAATATTCAAGTGTTAGATATTTGAATGTAAAACAATACCATCAAACATTGTTTACTCGGAGAAGGCACTATTGTTCACGTGACAGGCTAGAAATAAATGTATCTAGAAATACACTATTCTACATTAAGGTGATTTTGTACAAAATTGCATGGAAAATCGAATTCATTTTTAAGGAACACAAACTCGATTACCTTTAGCATACAGTAATTATTGAAATGACTTTCAATATTGTTGTCTCAATAATTAACAATGTCCTCTTGTATTTGAAGCTCGCGTGATATTGTTGGTTGACTTAGGCTGTGGGCTTATGGTTTTGCATGCATTGTGCCAACTAAAACTGCTTCCGTCCGGCTTTTTTTTTCGAACATTATTATATTTCATATTTTCCTGTACATAAAAATGATATTGGGGTGGATTCAACACAAATTCTATCAATTGCATTTAATTTGTGCATGCTTTTTTTAGAGGCTCAAAACAGAGTTGAATTGAATAACACAATTTTCGTTGAATCACTGTTTAGATGTCTCCAAATACTTATTTACCTTCATTTCAGAACACAAATATCAAGAAAAAAAAATATTTCGAATTTGATTTATTTATTAATGCCGCCCCCATGACACCAGAACTCCATTAAAGGGAAAGTCTGGCCCATTTGCAAGTTGATTTGAATGACTAGAGAAAAAAAATGAAAGTTTCATCAAAATCGGATGAAAAATAAGAAAGTTATGGAAGTTTCAAGTTTCGCATAATTTCATGAAACAGTGATATGTATATATCACATGGGCTGCGCGAATTAACGAGTTGATGGTGTCATTCCCTTACTTTCCTCTATCCGTCTTGTACATAAATTTAATTCTGCTTTGGGAATGTAAAACATGACTTGAATCGTCATCACGCTCATGGAATA
>CP137676.1:29813266-29844934 GCA_037976565.1 Mesocentrotus franciscanus | reverse complement strand
CATATCAATGATACCTATAGTACTCATATAAAGTACTTCATTTCAAATTTACCCCTAACCGACCGATTCTCAGCCATTCGGGGAAATCATTTTTTTTTCTGTATAGTTTAATTGCTATCGGTCCTGTGTCGGTCTCATTGGTGTTATCTGGGGTATAAAAGTGAGCCTTTCCGCTGGTTTGA
The DNA here is from genome assembly GCA_037976565.1 of Mesocentrotus franciscanus. Lineage (NCBI taxonomy): Eukaryota > Metazoa > Echinodermata > Echinoidea > Camarodonta > Strongylocentrotidae > Mesocentrotus > Mesocentrotus franciscanus. Next base: position 29,844,752 of record CP137676.1, on the reverse strand, counting down.
AATTCCCTTATGTATCGTGATTAAAGCTTTCAAAGATTCACAACTTTATTGCGATTTCGTTCAAACTTTCAGCAGTCTGCTTTTACTAATTTTCTGCTTTCTAAGGGCGTAATAAATTCCTTGTACCTTTAAGCCCGCGAACTTTATTTCACCGCAAAATAACTATTTGCTCTCAGAAATCATTCCAATTACCTATCAGTTTACAAATGTTTAGAGCACCTTGCTCATATGGTTGGATAGGGGATTTCAGTCAATTTGTTCCGGGGGATCAAATCGCCTGCGACACCGGTCGTAAAAGTGAAGTCCTCTCTTGGTGACTGACAACACTTGTTATTCGGTAAACACCCGAGTGGCGTCAAAATAGACCGGTTTACTAACATATTCAAATTTAAAGGAATCTATGACACATGCTCCGCCGACGATTGCTCCGCCGACAGTTACTCCGTAAAAAGCGACAATAGCTCCGCGACATTTGCTCCGACGTCAAATGCTCCTCCGACAATTGCTCCGCCGACAATTGCTCCGCCGACATTTGCTCCGCCGACAATTGCTCCGCCGACATTTGCTCCGCCGACAATTGCTCCGACGTCAAATGCTCCTCCGACAATTGCTCCTCCGACATTTGCTCCGCCGACAATTGCTCCGCCGACATTTGCTCCGCCGACAATTGCTCCGCCGACAATTGCTCCGCCGACATTTGCTCCGCCCATAAAGTGCCCAGTAAAATACAATTGCTCCTACGACAATAATTGCTCCCCCTCCCCCAAAAGTACCCCGTTGAAGACAAATGCTCCGCCGACGTATCAGGAGTGCCCCGTAAAAGACAAATGCTCCGCCGACAATAAAATTGCTCTCTGATCCAAAAGTGCCCCGTGGAAGACATGAATGCTCCTCTGGCAATTAGTTCAGTTGCTCTGCCGTCATTTGTTCTGCCCAAAAAGACAAATGCTCAGCCGATTATTGCTCTTCCCCATAATATGTTTGATTAAAAAAAAAAAATCAAGTTATAGCTTCTTATGCAAGTTCTCCACCGAAAGATAATTACTCCGCCCAAAATCTGTTTCATGTTTTGCTCATTGGCTGATCCAAAGCTCAAAACTCTCTCTATATATATATATACCATCGCTTACCAAAAGGGAATACAAATTACCTTAAATAAGTTGTGCTCAAGAAAAAAATCACTATTTGTTGAAAGAAGGTCGACTCAAAGTTGAGAAAAGTTTATTTATTACTTAAAGGCTTCTACATCTGCTCCTCCGAATAAAGTTGCGTCTTTCGCAAAGGTTTATCACTTTTTTTCCATCAGTGTCTCCTGATCGGGCAATTAAAACGCATCCCCCTTCTCAAAATAATGGCTCTGAATAACAACAACAAAACAAGTCAAAAAATAAAAAATAAAAACAATAACCTATGAAAGAAATATTGTCGGCGAAGCATTTGTCGTAGGAGCATTATTTTGTCTTCCATGGGGCAATTTTCTTTTTTTGAGGACCAACTGACAGCGGAGCAATCGTCGGACGAGCATATGTCTTCCATGGGGCACTTTTGGGCGGAGCAAATGTCGGCGGAGCAACTGTCGGAGGAGCAACTGTCGGAGGAGCAACTGTCGGAGGAGCATTTGACGTCGGAGCAAATGTCGCGGAGCAAATGTCGCGGAGCAATTGTCGCTTTTTGCGGAGCATTTGTCACCGGAGCAATCGTCGCCGGAGCATGTGTCGGGTCACCATTTAAAGATGTTTCTTTCATGAGGACCTATAGTGACGAGGTATTCCATTAACCCGTTATTAATGAATGAACTACAAAACTTGGAATCCAGCCTGCCTACATCATGTACTGCTATTGCGGCCAAGCCTTTAAGCTGTCAAGAACAACATGCATTACATTGGAATATGTAGTAACCGGTCTATTCCCCATGACTATGCGCCTTTAAATCGTCTTTTAATCCTTTGAGCCCGCGAATGCTTTATTCCACCGAAAGATAACAATTTGCTCTCAGACATCTATATTTTGCTCTCAAATATTATCATTCCAGTGTGCTTTGTTTACATATGTGAAAAAGGGCCCATGAACTTAGTCTTCTAATGAAATAAATGCTATATTTGGAAGACATTTCAATGTTAAATTTGATGAGCTAGTCTTGACAGAACATCATACGCAAAATCAGAAGCTTATATTTCCACGAGTTACAAGTACCATTAATCTGTATGCACAAGAAAAAGGGGAGTAAAACTAACACATCCAATTATTGTATGAAGTTCTCTTGGTTTTAAACATACTGCCTATAAACTTGCTGATTAAATATGGTGCTCAATATTTGTTTCAAATAACTGGAATGATTTTCAAAATGGTTTATTAACTGTTTTTATAAACTACAAACGTGTTCGTGGTGCTTCATTATAGATAAGATCTGTTTTTCCTCGAGAAAGTACTATGATATCAACTTCTAAAACTTGTATCATATACTTGAAAGGTGAACAAGTATCTTGCACTTTTTGTATTTTGTGGAAGTAAATACAATGGACTGAAGTGTTCGGATAATGCATTGTATGGTTAAACTTACTTTCATTGAAAAGCATTCTCCCCTCTTGTACTTTTCAAGGTGCGTGAGTGTGTTTTCTGTTTTGTTTTGTTTTGTTTTGTTTTTTTAAATCAAATTTCGCTTCGAATGAGCCGATTTCACGACATGTATTGGGAAGGGTGTGAGTTGGGCGAGGGTTGCATGGGGTTTGGGGGAGGGGTGTATTTTGGGAGTTGTGTAGTGGCCAGTTCAATTTACCTTTTGGACAGGGTTTCATTCATATTTTATTAGGGGGGGGGGTCAATATATTTATTTATATATTTATTTGAAATGGGATTAAACAAAACAGACCAGTAGCTTAGTAATATTAATCAGTGGGTTAAGAATGTTGAGCATTCTTTTTAGGACTGCTTGTGTGTCTTAAAAATTCTAAATTATATGGCACCTGAATATCTTAATGACACCCTCGAAATATAAACCCCAGTGCCCATATTCATAAAACCCTACAAGGCTAGCTGTCGACTAATTACATATAGGCTGTAGTACATAGTTAGTTGACAACTAGGCTGAGTAAGATTTTATGAATATGAGCCCAGCTCAACAACTAACAATATCAACTAATTATTCCCAAATCTAGACTCTCATCTACCGAAGGAAAATTTTTTTTACAGTGGCTGCTTCGAAAACATGTAACAATATTCCACTTTCCATCAGAGAATGAACCTGTATTGCCTCTTTCAAAAGATCCCTTTAAACATACTTCTCCCCTCAGTAACTTAATCCCTTTTATCTATGTTCGTGTTCATATGTATTACATGTTTCTCTTCACATGCTGTAATTTGTAAGCGCTATACTTTCTGTTTTTAGCGCTCCTACATGATCGATATTAGTATCGTTATTATTATCATTATCATTTTAAACGACATTAATGATACTTATAAAATGATGTGAGAGATGGAGATAACGCGAGGAAGCAACATTTAACTTTGGAATTTATGACTGTATATATCGCAATGTGACACCCAGCTTATTGTACACCGTTATATACTGCACATATTTGGAGTAGGTATAAAAAGAGCAGTATAAAGAAGCTCACGGAAGCCTATAATGGTGCTATGAGGATGCTCTTACGAATACCTAGGCACTCTAGTGCAAGTAAAATGTTTGCAGATGTGAATATACCTGCATGTCAAGCTGTTGTAATAAATCTAATTTTCAAGTTTATTCAGAGAATTGACTCTTCAGAAAATATGATTGTTAAAATGTTGGTTAACCCATTGCAAAGCAGTACAAGGTTCACCTCAGACTTGTGGAGGTTATGGTTCAGCAGCTTGTTGTCACAGTCGACAGAGGTTGATCAAAGTAGTTTAATTTTGTTTCTCTTATATCTGTATGTGTTCCCCTCTTATTTTTGTTCATTGTTTATATCTACATGTAAATATGTCAGGTTTAATAATAATGTTCCCCTCTTATTCTTGTTCATTGTTTATATTTACATGTAAATATGTTATATGGACCTCTGCTCTTGCAGCTGAGTCTGGAATAAAGTCTTGAATTGAATTGTATATGTAGCTTCCATTCTTCGGTCCGCCTTATCTTTTCATTCTATAATTTTGTTCTAAAATGAAAATAAAAACAATTTGAGGAAAACTAAACAGTAAGATAACAAAAATCATGAATATATCCAGCTTGCTTTTAGCCCCTGAAATGCATAATGTAATGAAGGCAAGAAATTAGATTTTGACGAGATTTGATCCAATGGAATTCTAGAAATGTACAGGAAAATTATCAAATGACATCAAACACCATCTCCTCATTTTCGAAAAAAAGTCCGGACGAGGAAATAGAAATCAATTTCAGTTGGCCTGATGTTCCCAAGAATTCATGGGAGGCACAATCAGAGAGGTGTTCCATTCATCATCTTATTGATAGTGTTGGGTGTATTACGCTTTTTAATCAAAGATGAAAATAGTGGACTTAACACCTGATACCTGAATCCCGTGGAGTAGGTACAGAGGGCGGGGCAAGTGTGCCCCCCCCCCCTGTCAATCGAATGGAAAAATTTGTGGAAAGAGGCAGAAAATGAGATGAAGATTAATGTTATTTTTCAAAATCTTCCCAATAAGGTCACTCGATCGACTCAAGGGTCTTGTTCTCTAGCATTTCAATCGGGGCCCTCACCCCCTTCCCCATTGCCCCCTCAATCATGGATGGATCCACAGTTCCACATTATACAACTGAGCCTGAGTGAATTCACATTTCGACTTTGCTCAGATCACTCTCCCTGCTCAGATGTAATTCATTCACGTGGAAGCACTGTAAATTTGCCACTTTTCACACCAGGAAATAACTGGGTACATGGCAATTGATGGGGCAATGATGCCCGGGGGGATGGGGGTACTCACAGTTTAAGACAGACGGGGGTGTGCCGCTCTAATGAGTTATTTTTTCACACAAAAAATCCTTAAAAATGGGTCCCATTGTTAACAAAAATAAAGCAAACATCCGAAAATTGAGAAATTGGGTTTTATGTTTTACTTCGAGAAAAATCCCCCAGATGGCCCTTAAAAATGGGTAGGGGTTTCGAGGCTTCAGCGACACACCCCCGTCCAAACCAAATCTGAGTACCCTTCCCGGGTTGCATATTGCCCACGCAGGAAGAACAGCATACTGATGTGGCTACCTTGGGTAATTAAGACCCATGCAGTGTTCATGCATCCTTATCCTTCTTCTTCTTCTCCTCCTCTTTCTTCCTCTTCTTCTTTTCCTCATTCCCTCCTCCTCCTTCTTATTGTTCTACTTGACTTTTTCAAATTAGGAACCCATGCATATTTTTAATTGTACGGACACACTAATTTTTATTGTAGGCCTATATAGTCTATGTGAGACGACACAAATTTTGCACCTTGACATGATTGAAATCCCGGTATCTTCCAAGGAGCTGCGATTGGGATATAATTACTGCAAAAAGTTACTGCAACAAATATAGGGCTATATAATTATGCAGCCTAGCTATTCCTCAAGCGAACGGCCGGACAATGGACATCCTCGGCTGTAAGGTTATCTCTTGTTATGTAATGCAACGGTCGATGTCCTTTTCAATAGTCATCGCTTACTCAAACATATTTATCGCATCCAAAATTAACTCGAGTGTACACAACTGACCATTGCTAACAAAGGGCTATCAACTTGCGTCAATACATGCAGCGCTACAGAGTCAAAACGGACACCTCATATCGCATTGAATACACGTATAGTTGTTTTGCAAAACTAGCTCGATGATTCCAGTTTAATCTACGATTAAGGCTAGTATAGCACATCGTGTGTTTGAAGACTAAACTAAACTAAACCGAACATTATACATTCGAACATTATTGACGATTGTGTGACTGTGCTCGGAGTCTCCACGTTCAAGGTAGTATTGATTGTCGTTCTTTGCGATAATATCTCTCTTGACTGCATGTGCCAGGTATAGCCCTGCGAAGAAAAAAGAAGAAGAGCTGTTACTGCACTTGGAAAGGAGGAATCTGTATATCGGCTTGCAAACGAGACATATCAGAATTCTAGGTGAATTTGTTTTCATTACTGAGCGAGAGTTTATTACGAGCGTAATATAACATAACCTTCACAATGATGCCTATGTGACTGCCAGACTGGAACGTCCTCAGAAGTATCTGACGTCACTTCGCTTCCTATCTGATGTGCATGGTAAACATTCTGTTGGTGAACTGTAAATAAACTTTCCCACGTGTACCCCTCCATCAACGTTGAATTCTGTCTGCTCCACTTTTCTATCTCTGTATTTTCGGATTTCTCTTTCTCAACAATCTTCACATTTTTTCTACGAATCCTCAGGTTCCGGCAGTTCTCCAGGATTGGAGGAATTCAACAAAAGGAGAAGAATTAAGAACAAGATGGATTTTGCACTCTCGTCTTGCATCAAGCCAAAGAACAGATTAATAGAGTAGGTGGCTCAAGCTGGTCTCCTGACTGGACTCGATATCTCCCTGATTTGACTTTACTAGACAATCCATGGTCTGTATACATGTCTTTAAATCTACCAGACCGGGAAAAATAATTAAAAGTGGAAACAATATACTTGTCTGGGAGTGTCTGTCGTTGTGATGTTCATATTGCGCTACGTTTCGTACATGGAAAATTAATATTACAAACTGAAAGTGGTGATGCAGAGTGAATTTTGTTTCTGTGTTCCTTCAAAACTTGATACTGCTTCATAGACATTATAACTTCTGCATTAAATATTTAACAAACTTACTACATCTTAATATGAAAGAATCTATTGAATCAGCGTCTGAATTAGAGACCAATGGCACGGCTCTTCGAGAAAGAAACACCGAAACGGATGAGGAACAGGATGACGATGGCAGCGCGGTTAAGCTAGAACGTACCCTTGGTGTCTTTGACGGTATCATGGTCAACGTGGGCATTATGATCGGTACCGGGATCTTTATCTCACCGAAGGGGGTCGTTGCCGGTGTAGGGAGCGTTGGAGCTACCCTCTGTGTTTGGGTGGCTGCAGGAGTCATCTCCCTACTTGGTGCGCTATGCTACGCCGAGTTGGGCACCACGATCCGCACATCAGGAGGGACATACACTTACATCAGACAAATCTTTGGAGATTTTGTCGGTTTCATCAACTTCTGGGCAGACACGGTCATCGTATCTCCATCTTCCAATGCCGTCGTTGCCTTGCTGTTTTCCATCTACTGCCTTGAACCATTTTATCCCGACCCAGATTGTCCACCCCCTAAGATGGCCATTAAACTCTTCGCCGTCTTAAGTCTCATGTTTACCATGTTCGTCAACTGCTGGAGCGTGAGATTAACTACTCTCTTGCAAAATATTATGTCTATTTGTAAACTGATACCTCTAGGTATCCTGGTGATCAGTGGAATTGTCAGACTTGGAATGGGACACACTGAAAACTTCAACAATTCGTTTGCATCCACTGATATCACCGGCCTGGGAACAGCGCTGTACTCCTGTTCTTTCTCATACTCCGGTTGGAATGCCCTCAACGTCATCACTGAAGAACTCAAGAACCCATCAAGGAATCTCCCCATCGCCGTAACCACATCCATATCAGTAGTAGTTATTGTTTACACACTGACCAATTTTGCCTACTTCACCGTCCTGTCCCCAGCGGAGCTACTGAGTTCAAACGCCGTAGCCTTTAGCTACGCGCAGGAGGTCCTAGGAAAGTTTGCTATCATAATCCCTATCACGGTTGTCCTGTCCACCTTCGGCTGTCTCAACGGATCCATCCTGTCCTCTTCCAGAGAGTTCTTCGCAGGGGCTCGAACAGGACACCTACCAGGTTTCCTCGCAGCCATTGGGATTCGCCACAAAACCCCTGTCCCGTGTATTATCATGACGTCCAGTATCGCCATTTGCTTCTGCTTTGTCGACAATCTCTTCACCCTCCTCAACTTCTTCGGCTTCGTGAAGTGGCTGTCCTTTGGAACGGCTGTTGCTGGTATGGTGGTTCTGAGATACAAAGAACCCAACCGACCAAGACCTTTCCAGGTTAACATCGTTATCCCTATCATCTTTGTCTTAGTTTGTATGTTTCTCACTGTCTTTGGTTTTATTGGGGCACCACTAGACTCGCTTATCGCCACTGCCATTATAGTCAGCGGGATTCCTGTATACTTTGTATTTGTTCGACTAAATCCTAAGATCAAATGGATGTCAGAGGTAAAACGAAAGACAACAATCTTCTTACAGAAAGTTATGCTTGTTACATCTGAAAATTCTAAAGATATCTAGTACTTTTCTCCATTAGGCCTACTAGTATCTAAGAACATTTTTTTTTAATCACGGTAATAGGTTATTTTTAAGTGCATTTTTAAAATCCAGAGCTAAATTTGCTGTTTGTCCAGGGCCCTGTCTAACAAAGAGTTAAGATTGATCCAAATCAATCGCAAGTCCTCTTATCAATCGCAAGTTTGCAATCTCCTATATCTTTTGTACATAGTTGCGATTGATATCAATCAAAAATAAGTTGCGATTAATCAACTCTTTGTAAGACAGGGCCCAGGTCGGTCCTCCCTGGCTGGTTATTTTGGAGGTATATATCACTGACTGAGCGCGATATAGCAATAAGAATAACTCCAGCTGGCAATAAGGTACATAAATATAATAACTTTTCTGGATAAAACCAATTCACGTTGTTATTGTGATTGAACAGACATTCAATTACTATTTTATATTACCATTCATAAACCGATTCATCTTTACGAATCAAGTAACCGGGGCCATTTTAATGGGATGTCGTTGAATTCGTACTTACGACGGTTTCTTTAAACGATACCCAGCTCTTTACCACGTATAGCATTCGTAGGAGTTTTATGCTGTATAATATCCAACTGTTTATTGATAAAGTACACGAATTTTCGGAAGACTACTTTATTCTTCTGGTAAAGAACTGACTACATATAGTATTATATATATTATGGCACAGCTGAGCAGAGCTATCAATCAGTATTATTAACTCATGTTGTCATTTATGCTCTTATTTCATGGTGTTTTCATATTGGTAAATAAAAAATTATATCATTGATACCTATATTTCAAAAACCTTACGAAGTTCCTGCCAAAATTAACACAAAAAACAGATGTTTTAATATTAAACGAATTCGGCTATTCACCTGTTTAATGAGATGTTGAGAAGTCAATCATTAGAATTTCAATTTGTTTATTTTCAAAATTTACTTGAAATTATTCGCTGTGTTATGGAGCACATGTCCCTTTAAATTGCTATTCACCATACAACGAATGGCGCCTAGTACTTGCATTATCATTCCAACTTACCTCATTTTGAAACATTGAAATATTAGTAATTTTGTGTGTAATTGGAACAAAATTAATGGGACAGTTTTCCGCCACTACCCCACAGTGACCTAATCGGCTAATTTGAAATTCCCTTAAAGTACCAGAGCGAAGGTTTTAAAATGCTTTTATCCTAAATAATATTGGTATCATTGCAAAGGTAATGTTACAATCTTTCTAATTATTCATATTTACTTTTCAAAAATTGTTACAGAATTGACTAATCTGCTATCAAAAATGATGAATTTGCTACCCGTTTTTTCCGCCCTCGATCAGCCCGCTGTTCGCTGGTACGATGTGTGACGTAATAGGTTGGGAACATGAGCGAGAGTGCTTCCAAGCCTCACACAGCTCTGTCCGCTGCATGCATTATACGCGTATACAAAAGCCAGTCGAACGCGAAATATCCTATCACAATGTCCGAGCTTGAGGAAGAAGTTTTACTAAATTTAGATATCGAAGTTGATGAGCACAGCTCCACAACTAGTGACAGTGATATATTTGATTTTTGTATGTTTTAGTAGGCTCCACGCCGGAGTTGTGGGTCAAAAATGGATATGAAAGTACACTAGCGCCATGAAATTCCCAAGTTCGAGCTGGCTGTGCCGAGCTGCCACGCCGCACCGGCCCCGCTGACCTGGCGATCGATCCGTCATGCACTGGGGTGACCGACTGGGCGAGACATTTTCTAATTTTAGAAAGTGTAGGGCTATTTTGGCAAATTTCACGGATAAAAACAAAGAAGAATAGATGTGAGATTATATCTTGCGAATACCAATTACATATATGCACCATAAATGGAACTGCACGACATCATAAAAATGCAATTGAGCCAAAGGGACTCTCGCGATTTATCAACACTCAACAGCAATCACCAATCATCTTGCACATGCCAAGCCACGACCGAAAACTTCACAGCAAATTACACAAAACGGAAGAATATTTGGACAAATCGATCTGCACGATTCACCCCCTCGTATTACATTACATAATTTGCTTAATATGCAATAATAAAATGTAATTTCCTGATTTCGAGAGATTATTATTCCACTTTCATCAAAGCTGGCTTAGGTATGAATCATTCGAAGTCTGGGTAATGTATACTGAATGCAAAATACCGCACGCGAGCTGAGCGAGAGGCCTAGGAATTTCGATGGTGCCCAACCTCTGACGTCATAAGTCTGTACTCCGTAATTTTATTTTTCAACCCAGGAAAAGAAGCTCTGAGAAGGGTCTTGGAAAAAGCATCTTATCGCGTTTCATTTATATTTATAATACTTTAGAGCAGATGATTTGTGTTCATATTGGTGTAAGCTTTCAGTACATGTATAATTTGTCCATTTTGTGACATTTTGTGACATTTCTTCGCTCAGGTACTTTAAGTATAGTGATTAAAGCTTTCAAAGATTCACAACTGTTTTGTGACTTCGTTCAAACTTCTAGCAATCTGGTTCTCTAATTTGTCTGCTTTCTTATAGAACACTTTGCTACGGAGGTTAGGTTTTCATTTAAGTGTAGCTTAAATCGTTATATAGGAGGGCGTAATAAATTCCATTTACATTTGAGCGCGTGAACTTAATTTCACCGCAAGATAAATATTTGCTCTCAGATATCATTCCAACGTGCCTATCTGTTCACATAATGTTTAGAGCACTTTGCTCCCCGGTCTGGATAGGCGATTACATTCCATTTGTTCCGGGGGATCGATTCGCCTTCGACACCGACACCGGTTGTAAAAGTCCTCTCTTGGTAGTAGTAGTAGTAGTAGTAGTGGTTATTTTACCTAACTGCTAAGAAAGCATAAATGCTTGTTAGTAAGCAACCAGAGGACCGACGGCTTTAGGTCCCTTGGAGAGGACCTAAAGAGGATTAATGCCTTATCAAAGGGCACTAGCGCATCGACTTGGTTTCGAACCCGGTTCACCGGATTACGAGACCACTGCTCTACCAACTGAGCTATCGTTGACTGACAACACTTGTTATTCGGTAAACACCCGAGTGGCGTCAATAAGACCGGTTAACTAACATACTCAAATTTAAGGATGTTTCTTTCATGAGGACCTAATGACGAAGTATTCCATTAACCTGTTATTAATGAATGAACTATAATACTTGGAATTGAATTAAATCCAGTCTGCATACATCATTTGCTGTTATTGCGGGCAAGCCTTTAAGTTGTCAAGAACAACATGCATAACGTTTGAATATGTTAGTAAACCGGTCTATTCCCCATGACTATGCTCCTTTAAAATCGTTATATAAGAGGGCATTATAAATTATTATATACTTCACTTTAGAAATCTAGCCATCTGATTGGTCGAAATTGGAGTCGTGATTTTAAGCCATGTCCCGCTCGTACCCGCCCACAAGTTAATAGTCTTTAATTTGTGCCCTCGTACCCGCCAACAAGTCAATAGTCTTTAATTTGTGCCCTCATCCTGCGATCCCCTTTGGTTTACTTAGTTTGTGCGGAGCGCGGCTACCATACATTTTTTGGTGGATTAATTTGGTTGCTACAAACACAGCGCAGACGAGGTTATACATGGACCCTGAGGCGTGCCAAGGGGTGATAGCACGATGTAACCTCATATCAGTCATTATTACTATACTAGTTCCTTTGAGCCCGCGAATGCTTTATTTCACCGAAAGATAACAATTTGCTCTCAGATATTATCATTCCAGTGTGCTTTGTTTACAAATGTGAAAAAGGGTCCATGAACTTAGTCTTCTAATGAAATATATGCTATATTTGGAAGACATTTCCATGTTGAATTTAATCAGCTAGACTTGATAGAATATCATATTTCCACGGATTACAAATACCATTAATTAGTATGCACAAGAAAAAGAGGAGTAAAACTAACACATCGAATTATTGTATGAAGTTCTCTTGGTTTTAAACATACCGCCTATAAACTCGCTGATTAAATATGGTGCTCAATTGTGGTTTTAAATATCTGGAATAATTTTCAAAATGGTTTATTAACTGTTTTTATAAACTAAGAACGTGTTCATGGTGCTTCATAATAGATAAGGTATGTTTTTCCTGGAGAAAGTATGATATCAACTTCTAAAACTTGTATCATATACTTAAAAGGTGAACAAGTATCTTGCACTTTTTGTATTTTGTGGAAGTAAATAAAATGGACTGAAATGAAAATGCATTGTATGGTTAAACTTACTTTCATTGAAAAGCCTCCCCATACCTTCTTGGACTTTTCAAGGCGCGCGAGTGTTTTCTTTTTGGGGTTTTGTGTTTTGTTTTGTGTTTTTAAATCAAATTTCGCTTCGAATGAGCCGATTTCACGACATGTATTGGGAAGGGTGTAAGTTGGACGAGGGTTGCATGGGGTTTGGGGGAGGGGTGTATTTTGGGAGTTGTGTATGAGGAGTTGTGTATGAGGAGTTATAGGTGTGCGTGTTCGTGTGTGCGCGTGAATGGGTCAAGTGACAAGTTCAATTTAACTTCTGGACAGGGTTTCATTTATATTTTATGGGGGGTCAAATATATTTATTTTCAATAGGATTAAACAAAAAGACAAGTAGCTTAGTATTCAGTGGGTTAAGCATGTTGAATGTTTACAATCAATTTATTGAAACTTGACAACAATATGGGATATTTTATTTTAGCAACAGCTTCGCATTGGACGAATATATGTCGTTTTCTGTTACAAAGCGACCTGGACAGGCCATAGAATGACCCTTTCTGCAAGAGTGATTTTAAACAAGATTAAACTATGAAAAGGTAGGCTTGCATTCTGAATGTTTTCATTATGCAAACTAAAGCCTGATAAAAAATCCCGAGGTCATTACACTATCCGAAAGGAAACAACTAGAATGATCAGGGAGGTGATAGAGAAGGAGTGGAAACTCTTGTAATTTATTCAAACGCATGCGTGAGTTCTAAAGTGCAACAATGGGATGCGTAACATTCCACTTTGAAGTTCCATGCTCCCAGCCGCTCTTCCACTGCGGGGAATTTCGGAGGCCAGACACCATGCAGTTTCACATTTATTAAATTACCGGCAAAATTTCAATGTCAATTATAAACTTATATGGGGATTGTATTGGGAATAGTGCATCAAACAATTTTTCAAATTTAGTACTCCACCCTTCCTATAATTTGTGTGCCAGAGTTGGTAAAAGAAAAATTAGATCCTGACAAAAACTCAATATTTTAGGATAATCCGATATTTTCGCATGTTTTAATGCCCCGTCATTTAAATCCATGATTTACAATCTTCGATAATTTTAAGTTTGCTAATACGTGCTTTCGCGTGCTTTTTGTATTTTTGCAGTTGGATAAAAAGTATGAAATTACAAAAGATTGACGGATGATAAGGAAATGGCGTTTATTTGTAAATAAACTCAAAATGGTTGTTCATTAACAAAACAATTATTTATCGTCCTACAAGCCAGACCGCTGTTGCTTCATTTGTTTGTTTGGCTACAATGGTTATAATGGCATTAACAATAACAGCCTTGATACGGTCGATAACTAGCATATATAACATAATGAAATGGATAATAGTCTATCACATTACAAGTAATTTTGATTGAGATTAATATTTAAAACAAATATATAGGAATAACAAAATTGTTTGTAATGATGAGGAATGGGAGTTCAGGGAGGGAGAGAAAGGCGGAGGGATAGACTATGGAGAGAGGCAGAGCTAGACGAGGAAAGAAAGGGAGAGGGAGAGGGAGAGGGAGCTGAGGAGGTGGATATATAGGCCTACAGACAAATATGTTGAAAGACAGAGAAAAGGGACTTAAAGATATTAAGAGAAAGATAAAGAGAATCAGAGATAGAGAGACCGAAACTGAGATAAAATAGAGAGACTGAAATAGACATACACACACACACACACACACACGAATAGAGAGAGAGAGAGAGAATTAAAATGTGGGGAGGGGAGATATAGCGAGGAAGTGACTGGCTGATTTCGGAATGTGTGATATGACTAAATTTTGAAAAAGTGGTTTGTAAAATTACAAATAGACCTACATATATTTTGCATGACATAAGGTTTTGTCAGGAGTTTTGTTTAGTTTTTTGTGTACACATGGGCAGGTGTTTAAACATGTAATAAAGAAAATGAAGGAAACATCAAATCTTTACATTTGATTTCTAAGTTGTTATGTCACATTTATTGCAACTAAAATGCGCTTCGACTTAGTGAGGTTTAAAATGGAAATTGTAGTACAATGAAAAATAATAATAAATGCATGTTTTGTCCCTTTAATCATATTACATTTGGTCAACTTGGATTAGTATTCTTTACATGTTAGTCAGGAACGCCATTCCTTACTCTTTTTACTTGAATAAATACCAGGATTCCTCCCCAACCCCTGAAAATTACCCCCTAGAAAAATCAGCCCCCCCCCCCCAGGAAATAAAATTAGCCCCCTATTCATTAAAGGGGCATCCACCCTGATAATAAGTTGGTTTTAATAAAAGCAGATTTTTTTTCGGGAGGGGTTTTCTGGGGTAATTGTCCTCAGGGAGTGGTTGTCCTCGGGGTAATTTGCCGGGGGGTAATCGTCCTGCTGGTAATTGGCCGGAGGCGATTGTCCAGGAAGTAATTGTCCTAGGGCTACGGGGTAATTTTCAGGGGGGTGGGGGGGGGGTGGGTGGTAATAGAACCGGACATTATTTATAATTCAGATTTTCAAATAATTATTTTATATAAACTTATCTTTCATATATCAAAATAAACATAAATTAATCCTCTGCAATCAGAATCATTTCATTCATGCATGAGTGAGCATAGCTATTTAACATTCAATGAGTCACTGGAAGAAACTTGCAAAAATGGGGCATCTGGCCATTCAAATGTTGATGAGCTTTTCCATCTTGTAGAGTCAAATTAAACAATGAAAAAAAAAACCATGAGAAACACAGAAAAAAAGAGGCATCTTCAACGTGCTTGTCAAAACCATGCAGTCCTGAGACAATGAGACTACAGTTGAAATCCAGAGCTCAATCCTCCTCATTGTTTCTCATTCTCTGTTTTCACTGTTGAACAAGAATGTTTACAGATGCACATGTTCAATTACATTTGAATGGCAAATTGCGTTATTTTTGCAATTTTCTTAATCAGACCTTCTAATGGACAAATGAATGAAATTTGATTCTAATTGATTTTGGTAGAGTTTCAATTTTTTTTTAAATTTGATATATATTTTATATTTCACTGATGGTTCATATGAAAATTATGAACAATAAAGAGTGTCCACTTTCTTTTTTTTGCTGAGTGTATATAAATATATATATATATATATATATATATATATATATATAAATATATAAGTAGATATATATCAGTGTTGCCAATGTGAAGAAGCCAATTAAATGCCGAGACCTCGAATGACTTGACTGCAATCAAAACAAAATATCATGATTCATCATCATGTTATGAAGAATAATACACTGTAATAATATCCAATAAACAGGAAGGAAAATAATGTGGAATTTCCTTCCCTTTTTTTGAGATAAATTTCTTGTCAGTGACTGCTTCAAGAGGAAAGGTGGAACTTATCGGAAGGACATGAATTGAGAGAAAGTTGATGCTTGTCTGCTCGTTTCACTATTGCAAACATCTTAAAGTCTGGGAGAAGGTCGAGTTCCTGTATAGCGGTATAGGTGAAAAATAATTTTTTAGCTTTCTTATTCTTTTATGTCAGTTTGGTATATATCATAGTAAAATTGTCCCCTAAAAAGGATTGCTTTCCGAAGACCCTCATATAAAAAATATGGCGAGAAATACCCGATAGGTTTGGACCACACTTTCATGATCGACACATGTGTATGTAGTCCCAAATACTCATTTCTGTGTACAGTGCATGTTATATTCAGCAAAAACGTGTCGATGTTCTCTGTCATTTTGATGATTCCAAAGCTTCGGTTTTCATCAATTCCTCTGCTTAAACCAACCTTCCCAAATAACTTATAACTTCCACGACAGCTTCTTTTACGAATCACATGACCCTATTCTATGCAAGTGTGTATGCGTGCGTTAACTAGTCTACTCAAAAAGATGTTTTACTGCTCACTGAGGGATGATTTTAACTGCAATTTGTAAAAGTAATATTTGAAGCTCCTATATAGCGACATGGAACCCTTTACATCAGTGCAAAACATGTTTGGTGATTGGGGCACTTAAAGGGCAATCCAACCCTTGTAATAAGTTGATTTGTATGAAAGCAGAAAAATAACAGAAACAGAATGGCAGAATTTTGAAATGAATCAGACCAATAGTAAGGAAGTTATGAATGTTTGAAATATGAGATCACTATTAAGTATATGCGAATCTCAAATTGGTAGTTTGGTTAGTGGATTGTGACGTAGGACGTGGATAACTCTCCTATTTGCCATGTACAAAAATATCATTAATTTCTGTTTTTCTCGTAAGTTCCTTCTCTCTTGGGGCACTACGCAAAATATATTATAGCTAGCATATTATTATAGGTCCTCTAAAAAGAATAGACCCTCCTGAGCCATGACCTTTTGAAAAATTTAAATTTTAGTCATTTTTATATGTTGGAACAGATGGGAAAGTAGTCCGGCACTACATCACATTGACATTAACACTTCAGCCAATTTGAAGTGCCCATACGTATAGTGATTACAACTTTCAAAAATTCATAACTTTCTTATATTTAGTCAGATTTCATTGATACTTTCATCAGTTTGCTTCTCTGATTTTTCTGCTTTCGTTTAGAGTAGTTGTCTATTTGGGTAGGATTTCCCTTTAAGTATATGTGTAGTTTTAGGTTCTGTTCGGTACAAGGTTAAAGCTATGAACTTGACTAATATAAAACCAGAACTTCATGATTTGGAAACAAGAGCAATATTTCAGACCAGAAACTTTTGTGAATTGCATATCTTTAATATCGCATCCATTTTGATTCAATATCTTTGCAGCACAAAACTTCTCTAAATCTGAACCTTTCGTCAACATTTAACGAACACGATCTGCTTTGGCCGTAGTGTGGGAAATTGACAGCAGAGTGTTTGTCACCAGAGCATATGATGTATACAGGCGGTGCGGAACGGTGCAATTAACTCGCTGATAACACTGAAATCGTTTTGAATATTTAACGGTCATCGAAGCAATCACGTTGCCAAGCTCACTTTATCACCGAAAATTCTACCTCTCATACCTCCATTGTTTGTCGGCAGATTTCACTCAAACGGCTATGAGGAATGATGTAAAATGGTCATATCGAAGTACATAAAAATTGTATTAAATGATGATCTATTTCTAATTATATCAAACATTTCATGTTCAGTTGTCTCGGTAAACTACCCACAGATTATTTCCAGACATATCCGGACGCATGGCTACATATTCATGACACTTAATATGCATATTCATGAGACCTTTATGGAGCCGGTGTCGAAATTTTCGCTGTGTCCATGACTTACTTTCAGAGATACAATGGCAAAATGAAATGGGGTGTTCTTCAGAAATTGAAAACCTTATACGAGCAGCAACCCTATGAGAAAAGTGACGTCGCGGGTCCTTCACAGACTCGCGCATTTACATGTAATTACGTAAACCTAAGCCAGGCCACGCAGCCAGGCCTGGCATGGACACGTACAGCGGCAGCGCTGCAGCAGACGATATTCACAAGAATTTACATGTTTAGCACCGTGTTATTCCGTCTTATTTACAGTAAAGCTATTAGGTTGATAATCAGTGTAATTCAGTTTTATTTCCGTAATATACATTTGTTATAAATTTTGGAGAATTTGAATGTTAATTTAAACATTGCCAAAATTACAATCTATGCCACGAATTCATGTTGAAAGCCGTTTGTAATGATCAACCCCAACAAAAACTAGCATATGTGGGACTGTACTATTGAGCATGACTTCATCGCCTGCGATGTACTGTATGTACGACTCGGTAGATAGGTGCTCGTATTCAAGGTATGAAGATGCATTCTGTTGGATTTGGACGCATGGGTTTATAAAAATGATATTTCACAAATTTTTTCTTTAATACATGTAGTTATTTAATAACATATTCAAATATCTCTGTTGTCCACAGGTTAGAAATGTGTAATTTCATTCATTATTTCGGACTTTTATTTTTCTTTTTTCATACAAAGTTTCTTGTCTTTTTGTCCCCATTTTTCATTCGTTCTTTGAAAAAAAAATGTTATGTATAGTTAATCTGATTACTCCACTTTTCAAAAATGTAAAGATCATTAAGATTCATTATCATATGCCAAAGTTATGGCAGGTTTGCTGCGACACTTCCCCAGCTGTTTCACATACTACAACATGTTTATTCAACAGCGAAGCAAGGTCAAATCAAAACAAAATCGTGGGTTAATTGCACCGCCTTTATAGTTCCCCTATTTCCTCCAAATGATGAAAATGTTGATAAATATCCTGCCTTGCCGTTATCTGTCATCTGTCAGCAAGAAATCCTGGATTTCCTCTTTCATCTCAGACCTGAGAAAAAGGAAACGATAAAAGAATGCCATTGTACTCAACATTACATCTCTTTGCAACATGAAAAACATTAAAGATCTTGTCGAGTCTTGTGCCCCGTAACACGAAGGTTTGCGATCGATTGCAGATTTCAAACAACGACTCTGATTCGTTAATGAACAATATGCGCATGCAACAAGGTCCTTGATTGGCCATTGTCATCATTTTACAAACCTTTGTGTGACGGGGTTAGAAGCTACTGAGAAAGGTTGATGATGGTGCAGTACATAAGAACTCGGTGTGCAATGTGAGGCTTTCGAATCATCAAAGGGATGTTAGAAATCAACTCAATCTCTCTGGAAAGCACTAGCACTGCACACAGAAATGGGTAAATGGGACTACACACAAATGGCATATGACTGTTTGGTCCAAATGCTTGAGCTCTTTCTTATCCTATTTCTAATGTGAGGGCATGTAAAGAGGAATCCTTTTCATGCGAGATTTCTACAATGTTATTCTTCCAAACTGACATAAAAAGAATGAAAAAGCTCAGAAACTTTATTCCACTTTTACGAGAACCCAACCTTCTCTTTAATCCCTGTAGAATATCTGCTAATTTTCTGAATACAATAAGTATTCAAATCTTAAAATTTACAAAATACATCCTCCCACCTAAAACTTTAGAAAAACACATTACACTGTACCTTCTCTGCCTTCTTCCGGCTTCTTCCAAGACATACCCTGGGAGGGAGTTTACTCCTTTCTATAAATTTAAAAAAAAAGAGAAAAAAAGAAGAAATTTGACAAAATGTCTCATGGGATGTGGAGGAGAAAATAGAAAGACAGCTCAAAGGCCAAAGCTTTGCAGGCCCAGAGCCTTGCAAGTTGTAATGCATAACAAAGGGTCTGAACTGAAAGCCTGTAGAATACACCCGAAGGTACTGCACTGTAGCTGATTATTGTCTATAAATTCATTGGAAAGATGCATTAAGCTTGAATCAAGTCACAATATTTGAAGTCAATTTTAGAATCTGGGCTTACATGATACCCCAAGCACAAAATAATATACTAATGGTTCCTACTCATAAAAGTGAAGTCAAAACTAGGTTTTTACTCAGTCCACTGTATTACTTGGCATTATTGACATTGTAAGTCCATCCAGAATGAAGTTTCGATCCGAAATGTCCATGAATACCTCTAATTATCATCTGTTTCAAAGGGTTTTGAGCTGTCAAGAAAAATGTATGTATCTTACACTTTGTGCAAAAGTACCCGGACCGTGCAATTTTAAAATCATATCTCATGGTTTGTAAAAAATACATCTGAATGACCATGCAGTATTTATCCATATCTCATGGTTCGGGGCGCACAAACGCATAAAAGGATGAATATGCGTTTAAAGGGATAGTTGAGTTTTGTTGCAGAGGGCGCTACACAAAATAATTTTTGTGTGAGATAATGAAAAACTGAGTGTCAAATTTGAAAGAATATACAATTTAAATGACAAAATCATCTTTGTTTGATCAAAATTGGTTCAGAGACGGCTGAAATATCCATAATTATAACCATTTCTAATATTTGTGGTGCCCCACAAATATTTGGTAATTCGAACCAGCCGTTGAAAACCGAGTTAGCGCCTTATACGTTTTATTCCAGCCAATGCCAATATTGGCTTTTTGTTGGCTTTTTCGTGATGCATAATACGCACAACCAGCCGGCCCATGTATTGTTATTATTATTTAATTAATTAATTAACGGTCAACGTTTTTTTTAAAGTGGAGCTGAATTGGTAAGATGGTATTCAATCTAAATTCACACATTTTGGGGTCTAAAATTACCTTCATAGCAATTTTAGGTTCTAAAAGGGCACTAGAAATGTCATAAATAAGAATAAGAGCTGTAACCATGCACTTTGAAGGCATTTGCGGTCTTAAACAAGAACTTAACTATCCCATTAAATACGCATAGGCTAAGACAATGGATGTAGGTGCATAACCCTTGGACAATGCTTGGGTAAGGACAACATATGATTTGCTCCCTGTGTTTTATGTTAAAGCGTATACAACAACACTAGGATGTAAAGGGAACAACTGAAGTACTATATTTCACACAATTACTAGTGATAACATTGAATGGCTTTTCTTTCGTGGGAATACAATGGTATGTTGCACTCGCGTTAAAAATATTTCCCCTTCGTGCTGACTCATGAAATATGCTCATCAGCTTGTGGGATATACCCCTGTATCCCACTCAATGCCATTTGATGTTATACAAGCCAATTGAGCTGACAATTATATCCACATGACCATCACTCACCATATCTCGTACTGTTATCCTGCAACCGTAACATAACCCCTTTGTAACATCTCCAAGTGATCTGGAAGAAAATAAACACAATGTTACTTTATATGTTAAATGGTGTCAAGAGCTTTGGTGTCTAGTCACTGGTGAATGAGAGATTACATTTTGCAATCACATTTTGGGGGACATATTCAGGGATGATAGTGAGAGTTAAAAAAAAAAAAAAGTTTTAGAAAAACGAGCGAAGCTAGGTGCCAAGCGCTTGAGCGAGGTGTTTAAACAAGTCATGAAAAAACGTCACCTCACCCCTAATTTTAACCGGATTTACTCGATCTTAGGGACTATCCATTTTTTGATTAAAAAATCCATGATTTAAAAAAACAAAAAAACAAAAGAACAAAATCAACAACAACAATAACAAAAATCGGGAAATCGATTTAAATCAGAAAATTATCAGGCATGCATATTGCAAGATGATGAGTCCTATACCCATTGGGCGATTCTGCGCAATGTGTCTTTTATCCACTTATTTCTCACAAAACTGAAATTTGTTTGAAATGACCATTGACTTCAAGTTCTTTTTAGATAAACTACCATTAGTCAGTTGTCATATCAAAAGGTTTTTCATTCTTGATGACATAAAAGGATAAAAGACACATATATGTGACTTGCTTGCTTGCTAGGTGCCTAGTCTGTTTCAGACATTGGCGATCGGGGACTTCTATCTGTGGTTCTTTGTAATGTGATGTTACGAGTCGGCCCGGCGCAATGAACTTATCCATGTATTTGATGCGATGTCTCCCTCTACTTTTCTTTCCCTCAATTTTTCTTGTCAGTATCATGTTTTCTGTGCCTTTTCTTCTCATAATATGCCCAACAAACTGAAGTTGTCTTTTCATTATGATGATAAGGAGGGATCTATCGACACATGCGTTATTTAGCACTTCTTCGTTTGATATCCTGTCAGTCCAAGGTATCCTAAGCATTCTTCTTAAGAACCACATTTCTGCTGTCCAAGGATTATGGGACACACTGCATGAAAATCATCCCTTTTCACTATGACTCACTTTCCAAGTAACTCTCTCTGGGATGTTTCTTGTTTGCTAAAACAATTCGGTGAACTATTCTTATAATTTCAAGATAAAGTCAAATTGTTAAAGGGTACTTTCATAATGTGCCAAAGAATGTACAAAATCAAACTCAAAACCTATACTTGGCATTCTCAAGGATAACGGTCAAGGAGTTTGAAGACAGTAACCGATAGCATAAAACCCCACACACGGAACCCGAGTTAGACTCGAGTTCCATGAGCACCCTGTATTCTATGCGAGCATCTAGGCATGCGTCACATAATCTACTAAACAAGTTTTCTTTTATATTTAAGTATGTTTAAACTACTGTACTACAATAAGTCTTGGTAGAAATAATATTTGAAGCGATATGGAATGCTGTTAATACATTAAAGGCAAAACATACTTTGTTCTGTATGTTAGAGGTTCCATGTCCTATTACTATATTCAAAATATGAAGTTCAAATATTAGTTCTGTACAGAGATTATGCAACTTTAAATACACTTTCAATTAACATAAAAGCAAATAGACCCCTTGATGCACCTGTACATGCTCGCACAAAATAGGGCCTGCATGGAACCGAAGTCCCACATAGGTTCCGTATGGGCAGTTTTACGTTATTCTTTATTTTGTTCATACTTCTTTAACTTATGGCATGCCAAACTATTTAAATATTTTGAGGTTGATTGTATACAATTGAGTTGTACACAAAGTATTTTTTTTTTGGGGGTGATTGGTTCACTTTGATAAGATCGAGACATTTATTTACATGGTTTTCTTGGTGCTATGACAGCTCCCATCACCCTGCCCGCAACACTCTGCCGAGGACTGATCACTGGAAGACGTCTCACATGACACTAACGAACTGCATTGACTGTTAGCTGTCTGCTGCCCTCTATCTGCATCAGTGAGCTCGGCGAGGGAATGCTGAGTAGATTCAAAGGCAGAGCATGCTGGCACATTGGTGTCTAGGGGAGCCTGCATATTTATAGACAAATGCAATTGCAATTCGGGATAAATTCAGTTCACAAAATTCAGTTCATTAAAAACATTTGAATATGTGCTATAACTTATACATTTTTATGTCCTATGAACATGCTCATTTGTTGGTACTCTTCGAATACCAATGCCTCTTAGAAGGCATATATAGGAATTAGCTACTATAATTTCATCAAGTTGATTAAGCTATTACATTAAATGCGCTATATATATTATAATAGTGGACAGTGTCAATTTCAAATGGTAAAAGTGTCAAATTATACCACAAAATCAATTAATCTGTTTTTAACGGTAGACTTTCATGTCAATACATACCTTACACATGATACAGCTGCCTTCATCTCCAGAACTGGAGACCATGCACAACTTTTCACCTGTCCTGGAGGGGGAAAAAAGGGAAAATTAACAGTTTCTTGTCATTCTTTACCATGATTCATTATCACGAAGTGCAACATAAAATACATCCAAACAATGAAAAAAAAAGAATGTATGAAAATTGCGCAAGAAACACTTTTGAAGTGTTGAATACTTTAAATCATGCCCCCAAACTTAAATAATTCAGCAGATGTGTAAATACTGACTTTATTGGTGGAGCCTCTACATTTGATCTTCTAAAAACAGAAATGTGGTGCCATAAATAATGCCATGAATTATCATTATCATCACCATCATCATCATCATCATCATCAGCATCATCATCATCATTATCAGCATCATTATCAGCCTCATCATCATCACCATCCTCCTCATCATCTGCAGCTGCATCATCATTATCACCATCACCATCACCATCACCACCACCACCATCATCACCATCACCATCATCATCATCATCACCATCATCATCATCACCACCATCATCACCATCATCGTCACCACCATCATCACCATCACCATCAACATCATCATTATCATCCCCCCCCCCCATTCAACCGTTTAGATAATATGTTATACCTTAGTACAGTTGAAACGGTGGAGGGGAAGCCAACTTGTAGACCATGAATAAAATCATCAGTGAGTTTGTTGATGCTAGCATACTGGCTTGCCTTGGTTGTAAGGGTTGGTATACACACAGACTCAACACCCATCAGATGGTTGTACAAGGATACTTCACGACTGGGAACTCCTAAAGATGGATGGATTACAAGAGAGATTAGAAAGGGGTGAGGGACAGAGGCGAGAGGGAAAAGAAACATACAACAAATCTTCATAAAGTATCAACAATAGTTAGCCCTTTGCCTACTGGAACTGGTTGGTTCTTGTTTTAAACCTACAGGAATGAGAGAATTCAGTGTTCAACCAGTTAATGCAGATTACTAGCATTCAGTAATAGTGTTTTTCAAGTCGAGATTTTTTGTCCATGTTGTTCACCTACAACTAGCACATGCCCTCCCGGTTGAAAGAGTTCTTCTGAATTCTTTTTCATTCATATGTGGAGGATGAAAATTATCTTACTAGGAGTAAGTAGAGCAAAAGTCTTTTCTTAACAAACATATTACAAGCTAAATAATCAATAGACACACATCTTTATGAACCCTTAAACTTTTCTTGGGGGGCGTTTGACAAAACTTGACATCAGTGACAAATGACAGTTTTTGTTATAAGCTAGTGAAATCCTTGCTTCTAATTGGTTATCAGCAGATTTGTCACTGATTTTTGTCATTTGTCATTGAAAAAAGGCTTTGTGAAACAGGTCCCTGAACTACCAAGTTTAAAATCTTTTTCTTCATTTTTCTGATCTTATTTCATCTTCTCCTTCATTATTTTATTCCTATATTGCAGTGTCACAGTGCATCAATATTCAATATCTATGAACCAATCTTGAATTTGCCAAAATGAAACACAAGCTCATTTTGGTCCAACAAAGATATTGGATTTCAAGAATATCCATGAGGCTGGATTTGAAGTATACAGGACTAAAAGGGTTAGTTAGCTGTTTTATCCTAAGGTCTCACAGGGATAGCAAATAGTGAACAGATTAGAGCCATCTCGACACTTTCTAGATTAGAGAGTTTCCAGTCTTTTACCTCAAGGGCCTGACGAAGGTGCTGTCACCCTCTCTGTTGTCTGCAAAACCGACCTCCAGTGGCACGGTGACCCCGCGACCCTGTGCCATGCCAGACAGCACCCGTGATGCCAGGTTTGTCCCGTTGTCACCTAACATGACCTTGGTGTGACCAGTCTGTTTGGCAATGTCAGCAAGAAGCCTGTGCCTGCAGGAGAAGAATGTAATTTGGAAATAAATATCTACAACGGAAGAAATAATAACAAACTAAGGTAACTTAACTTTATAGGGAAATATACTGGCATGAAAAGAGGTGTTTGGAATGCAAGATGCAAAATTGTTGAAAATCATAATTTTATCACACAGAAGTAAAACTACATTGTTAGGATATGTAGCTGGTAAATACATGTACTATCTCGATTAGCTTTAATGTTGCCTAAACTTTCATTCAGATATATCAAATAAGAACTTTTACCCAACAGACATCACTACCTCTTATGCCTTTTGCATTCCGGACACGTCTTTTCATGCCACTACATTTCGCTTAGCTCCCTAAAGAAAGAAACCCTTGTCAGGGTTCCAAGCGTTTCATGACAAAACAAATTCTCTGATTTCTTACCTGATGGAAGTTTCAAAATTCCATGATGACTAAAGAAGGCATTCAGTACTCTAAAAAGCACAGCAAATCATCCAGATGATATGCTGTTTGAAAAGGGGAAAAAATATCTGTACCTACTTTCTTTCTGGACTGATGAAATTCAATGATTTTTTTCCTTAACTTGAGTGATTTTTCTC
The DNA here is from genome assembly GCA_037976565.1 of Mesocentrotus franciscanus. Lineage (NCBI taxonomy): Eukaryota > Metazoa > Echinodermata > Echinoidea > Camarodonta > Strongylocentrotidae > Mesocentrotus > Mesocentrotus franciscanus. The sequence goes on along the minus strand of CP137676.1, from coordinate 29,818,763 downwards.
AACCAGGTTCCTATTTACTACCTATTTACTACACCTGGGTGGATAGCGGCAATGTAGAGTAATGTCTCACTAAAAGTACATCAGTGTCATGCCAAGGCTCAAATCCACCTGTTAAACCACTCGACAAAGACAAATCTACTTATGAATACTGACCTCAGAGTTTTTACAAGATCTTCTTTTGCCGTCAACGACTTGACACTGTCCAAGATCACTAGTAATCGCTGACTGGCTTGATCCTGGATGCCGAGTTGACTGAAGTGCTTCATCGCCATGGCAATGTCATCCTCATCTTTTACTCTGGGAGTATACTCAGATGGTACTTTCAAGCTGAAAACCTGCATTTTTAAAGTGAAAATATATTCAGAAAATTAAATAGACTACAATCATATTTTTCTTTCTGATGTAGTATATAAAACATGATATATTTTTCTCTCTTTTCTTTAACGTCTAAAACTTAAAACTCTTAAACTTCTAATTGCAAAATATACCCAAGCATAAAAGTAATTATTGTATGCACATATTTCAGTTAATCTAATGTTTAATTGTACTTTAAATTATTTTTTTCTCATTGATATACTCTTATTTGGTTATACCCAATGTTTTCAATCTTTTCATTTGTGATATCTTCCGCAATTCGACTTTTAGCCATGATGGATTTCATCTCCCAATATTTGTGTATATTGTTACTTGCATTTGCATGGCATTGTTTACATACTAAATTGGACTGAATTGATTCTGCTCCCGCAATCGAACTTAGGCTGTGTTTTGATACCATGTACCTTCATATCAAATTTCATTAAAATCTGTCAAACATTACTAAAGTTATCGAACAGAAACCAGATTCGCATATTTAATGAGCTATGACCTTTGACCCACATACTCCGAAATCAAACTTAGGCTGTGTTTTGATACCATGTGCCTTCATATCAAATCTCATTAAAATCCGTCAAACATTACTTAAGTTATCGATCGGAAACCAGATTTGTTACGGAAGGACGGAAGTACGGAAGGATGGACGGCAGCATTACTATATCCCCTCCGACTTCGTCGGCGAGGGGATAATAAAGATTTGTTATCTGTTAACCGCATATATTTCATTCTCCTTTAGTCATGGTATCCCTTTACTGACAAATATGTTTTTCAACAGGGTACTTTCGTTATAGATTAATCATTGGAAAGTTTTGAACGGGGGATGGGGGTAGTGTATGCCAAAGAATGATGCAATAATAGGGTGATGTATGCAAAAGAATGATGCAAAAACAGGGTGATGCAATACAGTGAAACTCTTACCTCTTCTATAGGCACAACACATGATGGGAGGTCATATGCGTTCATGAGTTTTGTAATGATATCTCTGTTTGCACGTCTCTCCTCAGGGGTCTGCTGTGTGATAATCCCATCTACAAGAATTCAAAGATAACATTCAGAGGTCAGAACATTAATAATAGCAGGTTCTTGTATAATGCTCAAGGCTGTAATATACATTAAACTCCTGGCACTGCACCATTACTACATGTACCATCGTCTACTACCATGGCTCCAGCATGGCCGCTATTAATGTGCTCTAGCATTTGAAGGAATTTATTCCTCCCAGGTATTCCTCCCATTTGCTCACCCGAGTCAAGGGTGGCAAATGTAGATTAATGTCTTGCCAAAGCATGTGAGTGATGTGACAGGGATTTGAAGCCTACAGTACCTTGTGATCTATAGTCCAGTGACCTATCCACTACACCACCATAACCTCTATAGAATGGGGTAAAAATTGGGTAAATAGGGCGTGACAAACGAACAGTGTACATGTATTCAAAAGTAGAACTGATTCATTTAATCAAAAATTTAGTACCCATCAGACAAACTGAACATTTGCATGTTGATGACCATGTTATGGACAGGCCAGGTTATGGATAATAGATTTTACTTTAATTTGAAATTCAACTTCAATTTTAAAGGGAGAGGGTCAGGGCCGTCAGTTTCCATGTGCAGAAGGGGTGTACAAGTCTGCACACAGCAAACCTATTTTTAAAAAATTAAAGACACCTTCTAGTCTCTCGGAGAGTCTTCGGTTTAAATCTTTAGGTTCAACTCCAATAGTACAGTTAATACACCATTCCTTGATAATAACATACAATGTAAGCCCCCTTTCACATCACTCACCATCGATGAAGATGAGACTTGGGATGAATCTGAACCTCTTATGCTGGTTCTCGGATCGACCTTCATGAATCAGACGAATCACCGCAGAAGAGTTCTGACCGCCAGAGAATGCTATCAGAACCTGGAAGAAACCAAATTGGCAACAAAAATGTATGCGAGTTGGCAGCAATCATTTTCATCTTATTAAGACCTTCAATCAATAATGATGAAACTAAACACTACAAAAAATACTTCTGACTTACCGGTATAAAAAATACTTCTGACTTACCGGTATAAAAAGTCTTAATGTGACTTATGGGTGTCTCCTGCCCATACAGATGCAGGGCAAGTGTCTATATTTTGTGCCCAAAAAGTGAAACTATTACTACTACATGTACAACATACCACTACTACCAGTCTAGTCAAAATTAGAAGATGAAACATTTCACAGTATCTGAGATATGCAAACAAGTTAAGTCTTTAATTCTAGAAAGATTACTGATCAACAAAGTCTAGAAGAAAACTTTGGTCCATGAAACTATGAAACTTAAAATAGCTTAATCTAAATCTTTATCACCCAGACTTCTTCTATAAATCTCCTAACTCTTTCAACAACAGGGAACATCATATTCACTTCAATCTACATCAGCTCCTTCCTGTATCCTTCCCTTGTCCTGAAAACAGGCTGGCTTCAAATCCTTTCAATCCATTGCCCGTGCCTATGGAACAAACGTTCTGAATTTCTGAGATATAGTAATTTACTGGACTTCTTAAAAAAAACCTGAAAACGTACCTCGACAATTCTGAATGTGTCCTTAGACTAAGGAACAGTGCTTTGTATCCTAGCTGGAAAGTCACTCGAATTGTTATAAAATTCATTATTATTATTAATCCTGTTCCAGCAATACCGGGTAATTATGCAGGCCAAATCAAAATCATAGAAATATTACCAAAATGACCCCAATTTCGGATTGATGATATCTAAAAAGTATGTTACGGATTAAACAAAAATGGAACAAGAAAAAGATTAAATGATGGAAGTGAGTTACCTTTTCTTTATCACGTATCAATCTGGATTTTCCTATGGTAGCTTTAAAGCGATGTGTCACATAAGCCAAAAAGCAATTCCTGTGGAGGATAGTTTGTGGAAATTCAGGTGCACCTCATCGTAAGGTTAAAGTTCAACAAAAGGTCAAGACATAAATTAAAACAAAACAAAACAAACAGAAGAAAAATACTATTTATTCTAAGATTATGAATGCTATTAGTAAAGGCTAAATAAACAGGCAATCATTGTTCTGACATAGTGAATCATTGTTGCAGATTTTTGTAGATTTTTGCAGATGACATAGAATTGAACATTAGAGTGATTCACTTAAATAAAGATGGCATGCACTTGGTACAGCTTACTAAGTACAGATGCCTCGTTCCTATAAAAAAAATAAAGGTAGAAACTATCTGGCCCATGCACTTCATTATGTATGCTATCCACAAGATGGCTTGATGCAAATATACCCAAATCGGCACAATTTTATTTCGCATTGATTGAAATGTGTTTCACATGTATCACATTCCTGTATTCACTGAATTAGACAATATCACTATATAATAAATCCTTTCTCACCGACAGAAGGCGTCCTTTACCCTCGCGATAACGACAGCTGCCTCGTCACATTTCATGCAGGTTGAACTCCTGAAATATGACAATGGAAACAGAGAAATGATTTTCAGCTCGACATATGATGCAATAAATTTGTAATAACTTTGAGTAGATTATCACTGGGACATAAATACAGTAAATATTTGTTTAATACAAAAATACATCTAATTTATTTAGATCTAGTACTAGTATTCAATGTTTATTCACAAAAATATGAATAATAATATGAATAATAAATAATAGTAGGCCTAATAATAATAAAATTAATAATAATCACAATATTGTTATCATTATTATTTTAATTATTATTATTAGGTCTAGACTCTACTATGATTATCACTTTTTATTATTAATAATAAATGAATTAATAACACAACAGTCAACAGAAAACAGCGACAAAAAATTAAAAACACTAGTCACCACCGACAAAAGTTACATAGGCCTAATATTAATTAATAGTTAATAGGCCTAGATCTACATGTCTTTCAAAATTCAAGTTTCCTCTCAGTCTCACCTTTGCCTTTGGCTCTGCATGCTGCATTTCATTTCATTATTTAAGCAGGGCAGAGGCAGAGCAGAGGTGCTCCATGCGAAACTGCCATAGCGCCATAACTTAAATATTCAAAGTTCATTAGATTCTACTCATGCAATTTACAATACAAGATTTAGATCCACTGGAAAAACGATACTCGGCCTCGGGTCTCAGTAAAAGGGGAGAAAAAACCCCGCAAAAACTAAAAATGACACAAAAATACATACGTGGGCCCATACATGATACATTACAACTCGACCTGTCAAACATCACACTAAATGACAATGCATGTAGTATGTACTCAATGTCTTGCAAATATTTGAATACAAACCTTTTCAATGTTTTGACTTCCTCGATCATTAAAGTGTCGTCACCTTGAACCTGACACATTTTAATAAAGTTGACAAAGTTGGTTATATACTATTATTAGCAAAATTCCAATCACGTTTCAACAGCTTTTTACTACGTAGACTGCTTTACAGCCGCTTTGATCTTATTAGAACTTATGAGCCTTCATAGCATGCATGCAAGCTAGACGGAGAAATTGTGCACACGTGTAGTTCAAACTTTTGACATATATTTCCCAGTAAATGTTGCTTCTTCTAAAGTATACAATACATGGATGACCATGTAACGATTTATTTGGCTTATTCTGGTTGGCAGTGCAGTCCGATGATCGTTACTATACTGCACTTCATTGGTGATGGGAGATGAAATTAAACAGCGCCATCTCTCACCATGCATTGTTATTGTTATCCATAAGATCCAGCTCCCCTGACCTGAGGTTTTAAAGTGCGGGTTCAAAGAAAATCACAAATATGGCAAATAACATATTACTAGAAACTGGTAAGCTAATAGATGGCCATCGTACAAGTTGTAGGTCAACTACAAGTCGGATGATTTATAAAAATACAAATAAAACCGCCTCCATAGCATCTGGGATATGCGAGAGATTCGCCAGAAAATTAACGATGTTTTAATGCCGTCACAATATGAACCAATCCTGCCCAAGCAGACGACATCCCATAAAGAATGAACATAATTGCAATGCTATTATTTCTCAAATTATAATGAGTTTAGTGTATATAAATGTGATGGAATTTTACACCATTCAAAAGGGATATGACCCGATTCTGATAACTAAATTCTTTTGTTTGTAAATACACAGGATA